>CM055098.1:35840824-35950983 GCA_029204225.1 Diphasiastrum complanatum
TTTGGAGCAAGTCACTTGAACTGTTAGTAGAAGAAAAACTCAAAGGAATCGACATGATGGTACTTAGAGTCCTAATAAAGGGAACAAAAATCAGGCACTTGAATACGAGAATTGAAAATGTGGAAATAGAAGTATGGAATTTGCGGCATAAATATAGTATCATGGTGGTTGTCGACAAAACAAGCTGACAAATGGAAATTGTAAGTTGAGGCCAAAGGCCCCCAACCTTAGCATCCATAAAGTTTTTCCAAGGGAAGTTTAAAATGGCACCAAAATTTCACTTTTTATGAAGTGGCAAAGAACCAGTGAATAGGTATAATAATGAATGACAATGATGGATTACTAGCCCTTCAAAACCCTTCAAAAATATGCACATGAGCTATAGCTACCGAGGTGTCAGCTTTTTAGTGGTTGACAATTATTAAAATTATAGGCAACCAGTGACAAAATTCACCCTTTTGCAAATGTCAAGGGTTCAATGGTGGGTATAGTGAGAATCATGCAAATACAAAAGTGAAACAATAACTTATAATGAGGTGAGAAAAAGTTGACAAGACAACAAGGGGAAGGGATCCACAGAATCCAGGACATGTGGAAACAAGAGGACATTAGGAACATGAAGTGAAAAGCACTATTAGAAGGGTGAAGAAAGCAGCAATTTGAAGAAAAACTTTTACCCACCCCTATAAAAGAGGATGAAAGCCAAGCACAAAGGAGTAGCTAATTGTTGTTGTCATATGTGAGAGTTGTTGTTGGTCATGGAGCTGTTGTTGTGGTTATGGTAGTTGTTGTAGTGGGGTTTTTCATGTGATACTCTATGGAAAAATTCTTTTTGTAATAAGAGCCTCATGATGTGAGCCATACTCCCATCCTCTTTGAGAAACATTATGTGAGAGAAATTTGTGAGAAATGACTGGGAGAGTGTCTTTTGGAGGGATTCATGTGCATTGATGTTTCCTTGAGAGCCTTGTAAGAGAGAGCTCCTCAAAATATGTTTACAGAGCCAAAGGTTCAGAGGATCTGTTTACTACGGTTCTTTTTATCCTTGCTTACAACTTCTACGGCTTGGTATTCTACCTGTTACCAGGATTTAGGGCATTCGATATGTGTGCTCTTGATCTTACAATGCCAAACTAGGCAGAAGGGACAGATTGTCATTGTAGTATATTTTTTTGTCCTGTCTGTCAGAGGACTACTCAGAGACGAACTCTCTTGAACACACTTACATTCTAAACAAGATGCAAGCCATGAACGGTCATTCACAGATCAGAGTGCAGCCCAAATGAACATTCAGCAGATTCTACAGCTATCTACTCCTAAAAACAAACTAAATCAGATCCTAAGTATTACTAAATTGAGCTACACTTGCATAAATTAACAGACAAGAAACAAGAACTAATCTACAACATGTTAGAAGTCCAAGAATCAAGAAACCAACCAGTCTATTGATTCTTGTTTAGGGTTTAGGGTTTAGAGATATGCAAGAACTACACCACAGATCCAGCCTATTTAGTTTACCTGAATGTTGGTTCCTACATTAATCCACAAACAAGAAAAGAAACTAATCCACTCTACGAAAGCAGCAAATCTAATCCACTCTACAACCCACAACCACACACAAAAGGAGGGAAGGGCAAGATCATAAATGCATCACTCAAGAAACAAGCATGATTAAGGAGCTCAATGGATGCACCAAACTCGTGAAGGCTCTTCTCATTTTAGCATGGAGTTGATACAATTCACAAAAAGCTCCTCTTCACAAAGAAGGAGTCCCTTAAATAAGCAAGAGAGCTCCTTAGGTGGCATCCTAGTGGAATTTCCACATTTCACAAATTACAAGTGGAATAATGCTCTCCACTAGAGGCCACTATCAAAAGGTGGCTCACTTTACTTTCTTTAAGAGGAGTCTACTTGCATTTATTACATTTGCTTAGAAATACTAGTTCCTACATGGTCATTCCATTTTCCAGTATTCACCATGAGGCTTACACAGTTCTTGCGTGTCTTTCCTAGCTAGTATTTCTCGGCTCTCATACTCGGCTCTCAGTCTTCATTAGTCTCGTCTTCTCAAAGACCTCCTCAGTCTAAGGTGAGAGGTGCTCTTGAGTTGCTCTGTCCAAGTATCTTGGGGATTCGTCAGAATCAGCCAACATTATCCCACCCCTAATTTGTTGCAGGACCCACTGCAAGTCATATTGGACGATGTCGCTCCGCTTTGCATTGGAATCTTTGATTGTCACTTGGAAAAGTGTAGATCCTCGTTCGCTTACATAAAACCAAGTGCTTATTGTCGCCAGTCTTTATCACAAAAACTGTTTTTCACGAATTGCCATAGTTTAACCAGAATGTCTTATTGCTGCAATTGGTTGAAATTCTCAAAATTGGAGAGCTCTCAGCAGCTTTACAACTTGCATGCTCGAGTGCTTTCCATGTGTCTCTTTGTTTTGTCACTTGTATCTGCCATTGACGGTTTCATCTTTGGTTTCTTGGCAGATTCTATCTTCTGGGAGGTTTGTATCCTCCATTTGCCTCTGGGTGTTTCCGTGGTTCTTCTCTTAGTTGAAGTTACAGTCTCAAGGAAAACCTTTGATCTACATGTTACACAAACTTTGATTATCAGTCTCAAGGGGATGGATTCATCAAAAATTGGTGGTAGGAACATTTTTGGATGGACGGTTTGGTAATGGTAATTGGTGAAAGGATGAAGGAACTGATAGTTCTACAGTTGCAGCCTTGGACCCTTGCAATGTTGAGCTTTGACCACCACTTGCTGGGTGAGGAGCTTGTTTTATTTTGCAGGTTCATGGTTGTCTTCATCTTTCTTTTCTGCAACTCTTTCTTTTGATCCGTTACTTTTGGATCTCTTTGGGCTTCGTAGGAGGGGATTTAACTATCATTGCTCCAGAGAGTTTCTTTTGATCAAGGTTGATCTGACTCATCTGTTGCTTAAGTATTTGTCCTTTCCTCCTTAGCTTCCTGGATCTTTTTCTTTATTTCTTCTAGCTGCTTCGCCTGCTTCCATAGATCTTTGTTTGGCTGATCATCCATTGTAGGTGGCAGTTGGTCTCCGCAAGACACTTGCAATGATCTATCAGCTGCTTCAGTAAGACTATAAAAAATTGGGAATTTCTCAGAAGAACAGTAAACTGATGATAAACAAACAGATGGAAGGAAGGGTGGTAGTGACAACGGTAGATGGTGCGGACGATAGACATGAGAATGGGCGCAGAAGTATGGCAAGAGATTGGTTGAAGAAGGAGACTGATTTTCCAATGCTTGTATTTCCCTTTTCTGAAGGATCTTCGTCATGACTGGAATACTTCTTCTGATTGAGTCTCTTCGGATTACCCATCTTCCTTCTTTAGCCTTGTCTTTTTCATATTTGACTTGTGACCTTGGCTGTCGATCTTACTGATGTTGTTGTTGGCAGCGTAACTGCTCCAATGGATCCAAGCAGATCCACTCTCTCCCCCCCCCCCCAAAAAAAAAAAATCTGCAGGTGGGGATGCTGGTACTGGTAACTGTTCATGGTCAAGATTGGATCGGCGTGTGGAACACGTAGTTGAAACTCATTTGAACATGCAACTGGACTAAAGATTGAACAAATTCTAACTAAATTTGTTTCGATCTTGCTGTAGTTGACTCGAAAAATAATATGGCAATGAGATGCAGTAATCAACTCTAATTTGACATGGATTTCTCATATGTCTCAAAAATCCTAAACTGCTATACAAGGTAATCTGAAGATGGATAGATGAATGAAAATGTGTTTGTGAGATGTTCTACAGAAAACTCTCGTGTAGTCACTATTTCTCATGCAAAAATCAATCACACACTAGGAATGAAGAAAAACAAGGAAATATACAAACAGTACAGAGAGTGATAACTGTAGTGTACTTGTCGAACAAAACTTACATTTATCAACATTGACAATGTACCCTGATAGTTGCAATATTTTAGTTGTTTTGTAGAGTAATGTGACTTACTCTGACATGCCCTTGTCAAAACAAGGCAGTGTGGGTGACACTAAAATCTACCATTATGGATAGCAGATGTTGTAAGATATAGCTTGAGATGCAGGTATGGTTGAGGTACTATGTCCTAAGGACCTCTCTAAGTAAGAGATTCAGAACCGAATCTCCATCTGGATTTTTGAATCCTAGATTTATGATGTATTCGCACATTGGAAATCGTATCAACCTATGGAAAGACAAAATAGATTTGAGGTTGTAGAAGGGGAGAAAAACTGTCAATTCCCTGTGGAAGTTGCTCTTGGTTGGACATTGTAGTAGATGACGGAATATCGGTTTGACTTTCTTTCGACAAGGTCTCATTTCATATTGTCTTTTTGCATTATGGAGCTGGTGTATTGGACGGTGATGTAGAAGTTTACAAGAAACTTCTCGAGTGAGCAGCAAGTTGAGCGGGAGGGTGCTATAGTGCTCGTGTTGTTGTCGTGAAGATCCTATTGTGATTCGTAACTGATGTGATGGGATCTTAGTTGGTTGTTTTGGACAGTCTTTGAAACTGTGTTTTCTGATACAGTCAGGACACTCGGCATGATACTGGGTCTTAACTGGACAATTAACCATGAAGTGGCCAGTTTCACCATAGATGAAACATCTGGTGTGCAATGGCCCTTGTATAACATCATAGCCATCTTGTATGGCTAATGGTTTTGGACATTTTGGTGGATATTCGGGATAAGTCAAGGAATGTCGAGAATGTGATGGTTGTGCTTCATATTGTTGGACTGTATGTGCTTGGATAGGCGGATATGAAGGACAAGCATCAACATGATGCATAGCCTTGCAGTGTGGGCACCATATTGTTTTTTTTATCTATAAGTACCTGTGCAGGGTTTGACTGACCAAACATACTGCTTTGGATAGACTTCAGGGTAGCTTGAAACTCATTGGTGAGTTTCTCCATCTATAGTTGGTGTTGCTTATTAAACAACTCCAATTGGGATTTCCAAAGTCGATCTCGGGTATCCTTGACCGTCTTTGTCAAAGTACAGCAAAATGGACCAAGAATAGATCTGAAGCAGATCCACAAGTGTGATTGGATGTTAGATTAGATCAACCTATCAATCTACACAAGATTAGATAGCATTTAGATCAAATCTAGATGAGTAAATCTAACAAGAACAATCATTATTGATCAAAACTTGTACTTGCTATTTTCACACGTGTGAAGAACTATTAGAGTACGGACAATAGTCTAAGAATAAAGTATACTAAGCTTAGAACCCAATCAATGCATAAAAACACAAGACAAATAGAGAGAAAACACTAGAATTGCTCCAAAACCAAGATTTAGCTTCCATGTCAATTATGGCCAAATGAGCCACCATATATACACAAGAGCTGATGCTTACTCAGATGATTTGGCACGTGCGAGAGTTCCTACTCATCAAAGGATCCACCAATAATCATCAATATGGCACATGGACCAAGTTTCCTAACTTATAGCCACCTCCCTTGATTTTAGGCAATTTTCCTAATTTATAGGGACTTGCACAAATATCTACTACAAGTTGGATCTCACCTACTACTAATTTTTTCACACATGTGAGTAGTCCTTGGCACGTGTGAGATCACTCCTATCCATGTGAAATAGCTTTTCCTACCAATAAAATGATGCCAAGTGGCATATAGCTAGAAAACTAGATTTTGGCCATTTTAGCCACTAGATCTCAAATGAAATGGTATGTACAAACTATATGACTCATCTAAATGATAAATGCATTTATTTCACACGTGGGTACAAGCTCCACACATGTCTTATGGTGATATGTACTACTCATAGTGGTATATACAAGATATGATCAAGTTAGCTTTTGCCAATTTTAACACTCCTCCTCAAAACTAACTTGATAAAAACATGTCACCTCTTTCATTGATTAGAGTTTACAATTTGTCTCAATACATGAAAAAAGACAATTTTTCACACTATGAGTGGACAACTCACTCATGCTCTTGCAAGAATCAAGAGCATACATTTGATGAAATAACCATTTGCTTTCTAATTGATCTAAAATCAATTTCATATCATTAAGAACATCAACTATGTTCTCAAGAGAGACACCATACTCAACTAGTATTGCTTTACTCCAACTTTAAAATGTAAAAGTCTCACTAAAGCAAATTGATTCACCAAATGACATAAGAGAAGCAACCATGAGATGTATACTACTTGAAATGTGCTCCTCTTTCCCTTGAGATGTGAGCCATATGAGCTCAACCATGTCTCTTGATATTCTTCTTGGAATCATAACTTGAGAAGGACTCTCCTCCTCAATCCTTGGCACACTTGAACCTCGATATGACTCCTGAAGATCAACTTCTTGGTGCTCCTTCTTGATGGAAATATGAGACCTCCATGTCTCAAAATGATCACAACAAACATGATCATATAATGTGTACTTCATGTGATCATCAACATTACTTATGCTAGAAACATAAGTCCAAAAATCACCACAACTTGGCATGATTTTTCTAATATTGAAATCAAGAAGTATTTCCATCTCAATAAGGCTAACTACTTGCTTATGGATATAAGTGTCCACTTTGGATGCTTCACTTATTCTCATAAGAGGTTTACAACTTGCCTTTAAAATTGAAAATTTACAATCTTCAACATTATGAATGAACACATCATTCATGATCTTATTGAAACCAACAAAAAATACATTATGAAGACATTTCCATTTCCTTGACTTCATATTCAATGTAATTTTACAAGGAAAACATGCTTTGCTATCTATTAAGGCATCACACTCAACTAGTATTGCCTTAATCCACCTTTGAGATACAAAAATCTCTTCAAAGCAAAATAGTTCTTCATAAGATGTCATGAGAGCATAAATGGAACTATTTTCATTTTGTTTGCTCCTCCTTAATCTTTCTTGGTTTCTCTTGGATCATAACAATAAATTTGAACTTTTCTAAAGTTCTAAGCAAAATGCTTTCCAAGGAAATGAAATAAATCCAAGTGACATTAATGAAAGTGACATTTATCTTTGCATCTTGAATCAAACAATGCACTTCCAAATGAAAAACTTCTAAAGGTTTGAAATGTGTGATGATGGACTTTTGAAGACAATTTCTTGTAAGTCCTTGTGAGACTCCAAGCCTCATGCATCTTTCCACAAAGGAAACACCTTTCCTTGGATTTGTCCTTCTTTCCTTTGCACTTTGAAATTGAAGCTCCATCCTTCACCTCGGACCCCTTGCTTTGGCTCTCCTTGGATGGATTGGTCTTCATTTTGTAGCATCTTGAGACAAAATGATCTCTTTTGCCACAAAGGTTGCATTTAGGATCCTTACTTGCCTCCAATAGGTTGCCACCTATTGATGCCATGATGAGGAAGTAGAACCTAGTGATATGACTTTTCAAAATGTAATTTTTGACTCTCAAGAAACTAGATTTGAACACATTCAACAATCTAGAAGGATCTACACAAGATCTAGACCACAAATTTTGAATCATATCTCTTTCAGCCTAGTCAATTGGAAACTAATCTTTGATCTGGTCACTAAGACAAAAGCACTCTATCAAATCACAAAAATCATATCCAAACACCCCTATTGGAGTCAACAAATACCAATGACTCTTCCTCTTGAGAGTTGGAATGGATTTGAAAAGATTTGATACCTAGATTTTCCTTTTCTCTTGACTAGTTCACTCAACTTTTGAGATTCTTGAACAAAGTATGGGTTTTGTTTCAAATACTTGAAAAACAAACTTAGTCACTTCTGACCCAAATAATCTCACTCTTGAGATTTGGATTGACTTTGATTTGATTTGACAACAAATTAAACCACTAATTTTCACAAAAAAAGGATCTACACTAGATCACAAAAACCTCACATGTATACATGATTCAAACACACAAAGATCAGATCCAATCACCCCTTTTGGAATCCCTCTTGACCCAAAGAAACTCACTCTTGAGATTTGGAATGGACATGAAATGGTTTGATAACAATCTATGTCAATAATTTTTCACCAAGCTTAAAAATTAGACATGTAGAGATTCACAAAGATCCCAATCATGTATGAACACTCAAATATGGACTCCTCCCTGTTCTAGACTCCCAATGGGATCACAACTTGACCCTCACACTCTCACAAAGAAAGTTGAATAAAACTTATTTGTGTTTCATACATATAATGTCAAAGTTTTGCTCAAAAAATTGAATTCATTCACCCCTATTGGACTCCACCAAGTACCAATGACTCTACTTCTTTAGAGTTGGAATGAAATTCAAATTTTCAGAAATGTGATGCTTATCTCTCACTAAGATATGTGCTTACAAAGAGCTAATTCCACTTAGCAAGATTTGATCACAATGAATAAGACAAATTTTCCACCAAAGTCAAGAATTGAGTTACTAGTTCTTGCCCTATACAAAGGAAGGATCTCTTGAAAATTTTGGATCAACCACAACACATATGCCTCACTCACATTTATGACTTTAATTAAAGTCAAAAACACACTCACACACTTGAGTAGGGGTGAACAATGTGACTTGGATCTCAAATTTTTCTCCTAGTACTTGCCAACAATTCTTATCACCTTGTATTGGTAGATTTTGCCTTTATGAGTGTTTGTGCTTTAGATATTCACTAAGATTTCACTTGGAGGACTGATCCAGTAGTGTCTTCTAGCATTTAGATGCTTCTAAACTCAGCCCTTTCACTCTTGAACAAATCTAGAATGAAGGTATAATGGATTTCAATCTCTCCCCTTGCAAATCACTCCTTAATCTTTGGTTTATAGCACTCTTTCTCTCTCAACTTCAATGTACACTAAAAAAAATCAGAGAATAAACTTCAATGTACTGTAAACAAGCTTTAATCCATCTATATGATTGATCTAAACCAAGAACAAATCAATGGAATAGAAACAAGGCAAGTGAAAGCTTGAAAAATGCACTAAATTGACTCAAAATTGGGTGTATGAAGCACAAAATGCACCAAATTGAATTTTACTATAAAAAATAGGTCTTGTACGGCCACACACGTGTGGAAAGTACACCTGCATCCCACAGTAATATTTGGTACAAATATGATGGTTCTAGCTATCCATTCAACCTCGCTACCTCAATATTAGCTTGTTTCCAAAAACCTGCCAATTTGGGTATAGTTTAGATCAATGCCTTAAATGCACTTGTACTTGGCTCTGATACCATGTCAAAGTACAGCAAAATGGACCAAGAATAGATCTGAATCAGATCCACAAGTGTGATTGGATGTTAGATTAGATCAACCTATCAATCTACACAAGATTAGATAACATTTAGATCAAATCTAGATGAGTAAATCTAACAAGAACAATCATTATTGATCAAAACTTGTACTTGCTATTTTCACACGTGTGAAGACCTGTCGGAGTATGAACAATAGGCTGAGAATAAAGTATCTAAGCTTAGAACCCAATCAATGCATAAAAACACAAGACAAATAGAGAGAAAACACTAGAATTGCTCCAAAACCAAGATTTAGCTTCCATGTCAATTATGGCCAAATGAGCCACCATATATACACAAGAGCTGATGCTTACTCATATGATTTGGCACATGCGAGAGTTCCTACTCATCAAAGGATCCACCAATAATCATCAATATGGCACATGGACCAATTTTCCTAACTTATAGCCACCTCCCTTGATTTTAGGCAATTTTCCTAATTTATAGGGACTTGCACAAATATCTACTACAAGTTGGATCTCACCTACTACTGATGTTTTCACACATGTCAGCAGTCCTTGGCACATGTGAGATCACTCCTATCCATGTGAAATAGCTTTTCCTACCAATAAAATGATGCCAAGTGGCATATAGCTAGAAAACTAGATTTTGGCCATTTTAGCCACTAGATCTCAAATGAAATGGTATGTACAACCTATATGACTCATCTAAATGATAAATGCATTTATTTCACACATGGGAACAGGCTTCATACATTTCTTATGATGATATGTACTACTCATAATGGTATTCACAAGATATGATCAAGTTAGCTTTTGCCAATTTTAACATTCTTCAACTCATGGACTGAGCACGTGGTGCTCGCCGTTCCCTAGATTCGTCAACATCTGATCCTTCATCTTCTTCTTTGATGGCGTCAGACATTGCTAACTTTAGGCTCATAACTTCATCATTGGATTTAAGCTCACGTCTAATCCATCTTGGAAGTTTGACTAGGAACCAGATGATGAGCATATGTTCGGAGGGCTGTTCTTGTACTTGACTTTTGAGGCGTTTGAAATGCTTGATATAGTCTCGTACACGTTCATCTTTTGTCATTTTTATTTTACTCAATTTGACAAAAGGACTCTCTATCAACCGAAAGGGCTTAAAATGCTTGATAAAGGATTCTTTCAAAATTGACCAATCTATCTTTTTGTCACAATCAAGGTTAAAAAACCAATCACGTGCTTTAGCTATCATGGTCATAAAAAACAGTTGGACCATAGCATCGAGTCATGTTTCGCCATGCACATCACATGCATTTCTCAAAGATTTGCAAAAATCTTTGAGGGTCCGAACTACCGTCAAACTTTGGTAGATCTAGCTTGGGTGTACGTCTTTCGAAATGATCTCCGTGGGTAGCAGGAACTCCATTAGGGTTGCTTCTGACCTGTGAGGGCTCAGCACCAGAAAAATGGGGTCGTGCGTGTGAAGACTCGGCTCTATCAGGTTCTTGTCCCTCGAATGGGTTTGTGGATGGCTCTTGGAGTTCGGCCTGCATTCGGTAGTACCTATGGCGTCTGATTTGTTCAGCGACAGGGGACCTGACCTCGTATGGATAATCGTCTGGATTTTTGGATCTTGTTGTTGGTCCATTGGGTACTGGTGTTTTTGAATTTGTTTTTTTTTTGGGTTTTTGCAGTCCCTACAGTTTGCGGTTTGCGGTGGGGTCTGGGATTGCAATCTGATGCAGTTGATGGATGGTGGCAGTTAGTTGCGTTCGGTTACGTTCAATTGCGGTTGCAGTGGCTATGGTAGATTGCGGTCTAATGTGATTGAGGATGGAGGGATGTGGACTGGCGATGTCAGCGGTCGATTACGGTTGTAGCGGACGAGTGCGGTTGCAACGGTGGTTGCGGTTGCGGCAGGCGATTGTCGGCGGTCGATGGTGGTTGCTACGATGGATGAGGGGAATGCGATGGGTGCAAAGTAATGCGGTGGTAGGGCAAGGTGATCATTTCAGGGCGGATACGGTTGAATGTGGTCTCTGTGTGTTGTGGTGAAGGTGGCCGATGGTAGTCTTAGTGCGTATGAATGCGGTTTGTATGCGGCTACAACAGACTAATGCGGTTGGGTGGAGAGCTGTGGTGATGGTATGCGATGGACTGCTATTTAATGCAGTTCAAAGGATGATGGTTTAGTGCGGACTATTGTGATTAGTTGCGGTCTGTTGGGATTGGAATGGTTGATGGAGGTGGAAGGTGGTTGAGAAGGAGTGCGGAATGAATGTTCAAGGGTGGATGTGGCTTGAGTAGGAGATGGTTTGTGGTGGAAGGGTCTGAGTGTAGTCGTAAGGTGGTGAGGTGGTGGTCAGTTGCGGTAGAATGCGGGGTGAAGGAATGACGTGAGTGGATTGTGGTCACTACGGTTCAAGATGGCTGGTGAAATATCTAGAAATTGGTTTCTACTGTTGGAAGAGTGGAGGTGCGTGACTGCAGTTCTGAACACAAGACAAAATACAAGAGAACACATTGTGGAGAAACCACCCAACCAAGTAGAAGCAACTGATCAATCTCCAAAAGCTTCACCCCCGAGCCAAGGAATAGGAAGCAAGAGTAGAGTGAGAGAACCTGGCAATGAAACACCAAATGAATGATGGAGTAGGGCGAGTTTCCAATAGATGTATGGACCCAAGACCACCCTATGCATGCAGTCATACAAGGTCTAAACTGCCCTATTAAGAAATTCCATTGCTATTGATACTCTACACATGCATTGACTATCCTAAACCATGTACTAACTTTAATTAGTGTGTTTGGGCCTCACAAGATTATTAATTACTTTATGGGCCCCATCGAGTATAAGTGGCATAACCAATAATCTCGAGCATTGGAGTATCATATATCCAAGTCTAGGAGCATACTGAATTCTAAATTCAGGACATGGACGTAATATTCTTCCCCACTTGAACTGCTCATGCCCTCAGAAGCGGAACTTGGAGAAAATCTTCTTTATGCTATCAACTCTCTCTCATGAATCATTGTCCTCAGTCCAACGGGACAATACTAAGTCAGATCTAAGTGGTTATGATCAGATCTTGATGCATTTCTAAATTCTAGCATTGCATAAAGTAGTGAGAGTCTATGTTGTTGATGATTCTAGATGTGTAATCAAACTTGGCTAAAGATCATTGATGAACTAAATGTGTTTTGATCTCTGATTTTTCACATCTCTCTCTCTAACCAAACGAAAAACTAGGCTAAGTCTAATCTACACCTACCTAGTCTGTTTTAATGTGGTTTTGATGGTTCTTCTCAAGAAGATGAAGACAACAAGGATGGCACATGAGGCTCATCCCTAAGTTAAATATTGGTTGGGTAGTGGCGAGGCAACTTGCTACCGTTAATGAGTGTGTCAACCAAATTGCCTTGCAGGTTGACGAGAATGACTACACCATTAGGTCGAATATCTACTACCTTGATTCTTTTCCTAGAAACTTGAGCTTTCTCTTATGTGCCTTGGCTTTGTACAATAGCACCAATTCTATCTTGACGAGTTCCTTGGTCTTGATGTTACGATCGTTCCCAAAATTTCTCCATTGCTTCTCCATGACTAACACGTGGAGGGCTAAGAAGCAAATTTCATAGAGTTGGAGGAGACTTTGGAGTCTCCATTGGATAGATTCCTCTATACTCATGCATTCAGCAATGGCAACTCTTAGACTTGGAATAACGAACTTAACAGACATTATGGCTTCATGGACACACACCATCTGAAACAACATTTGTCCAGTGCTCACCTTGAAGGTGGGCCCTGAAAGCCCATAGTGTTGCATGAAGCTTGTGCTCCCAATTCGATCATGTAGCCTCTACCATTTTCATGATAATGCTATAGAGGATCTTGTTTGATGATTCTGGTTGTCCATTGCATCGTGGGTGATAGGGAGTACTTTTCTTATGGACAACCATATACAAGCATAATAAGTGAGTGATAGTTTTGTTTAGGAAATGCATTCCACGATCACTCATGAGTTTGAGTGGACACCCAAAACGAACTAGGATATTTTCATTAGAAATTTGGCAGTGGAATTAGCATTAGCTTTTCTCACTGCCTTGGCTTCAACCCATTTGGTTAAGTAGCCTTGGCTATTTTAATATAACAAACTTGGAAATCGCGTGCAATCAGACGAATATGGCTGATATAGTCAATGCCCCATTTCTCAAATGGCATCTTGGCTAGGATAGGTTGTAACAACATTTTATCCTTTCCTTTATTTCTACTGAACCTCTAGCACATGTCACACCTCTTAACCTGATAATGAATATCCTTGAACATTGTGGGCCACCATACCCATGTTGCAGTACCTTTCTGTTGGTAGTTTCCACTGTGAAATGCCCTTCGCCTATTCTTTCATGGCACCACTTGGGGTACTTCATGCGTTTGGACGCATCAACGTATGATATCATCATATATCATCATTACACATGCGATACAACTGTCCAATTATCATTGTGTAGAGGGCAGATTTGATAATCAACCAATTGACCATACAATATAAAACCGATCGATTTAATCACCACAACACACCATCAAGTGCTTCAAGACAAGACAAGACAGAATTGCTCTCTCACAACTATATATTCACACTAGCGCACAAGTACAAAGAGAAGCAACTTATGTACTCAATATGTGCTCATAAAAGAATCGGCCCGATAGTTGTAGAGCTAGGCAAAACGTGTAGTTGCATCCGAAGGGGGGTAGCATTCCAAAACGCTGTTCCGGAACGTCTCACTTGGTCTATGATCTATGCTATTCATGGAACATACCTCCATGATAGTATCACCAAGTACCTCAAAAAAAAAAAAAACTTTTTACATAATTGTATCTATGCCAAGCTTAGCTCTAAAAGTCTTACCTTACTTAGAGTTTTTGTAAATACATCAGCAAGTTATAACATCGTAGAGCAATGCGTAATACTAATTTCTTCAGACTATAGCTTTTCATGCACAAAGTGATATTTTATTTTGATGTGTTTAGTTCATGCATGAAAGACTGGATTATTAGCCAACTATATTTCGCTTTGGCTATCATAGAAGATAATAGTAGAGTGTGTTTGCTTCATACCAATCTCACTCAATAATCTACGCAGCCAAACAACTTCTTGAGTAACAAAACTTAACACTTTATACTCAACTTCTATCGATGAAAGAGAGATGGTGTCTTGCTTCTTACTAGACCATGAAAACAACCATTTCCAAAGTTGAAAGCATATCATGTAGTTGACTTTCTATCATCTATATTGCCTACCCAATCAGTGTCAACATAACCTTGCAATCTAGGTAAAGTACTTAGAATTTGCTTTGCACAGGAACACAGATCATGCTACACAGTAACACAGACAGAAAATCACTCTCCTCAGCAAGCTCACATAGAAATTGTATTTCTCAAAATGAAATTACACTGTACATATAGTTGTTCACTCAGGCAACCCATGCATGACCCAGGTTGCCGTTGGCGGGACGCGTGTCCCGTCGACTTGCCTCGTGGTGAGGCCAACTGATCCTTATCCACTGATAGGACCCACAGTACAGTAACACAGTGATTCTAACTCTCTTCCTTAAAGTAGAGTCACTTTTTATACAGTCATATACATAGCTTTAAAGTCAACAAACTTTAAATACAGAAAGTTTTGATCTAAACTTATCAAACTTTTCTCCAGTAAGTGGCTTAGTGAAAATATCAACTAGTTGTTCTTTTGTGCTACAATGAACAACATGAATCTCACGACTTAGCAGCCTTTCACGTATGAAGTGATATTGAATCTCAATGTGTTTAGTTCTTGCATGGAACACTGGATTCTTTGCTAGCTGAATGCCACTCTGACTATTGCTATGTAAAGTTGTGGGATTTTTCTGCTTCATGCCAATCTCTTCCAAGATTTGTCTCAACCATATAGCTTCTTGTGTAGCACTTCACATTGCCTTATACTCAGCTTCTGTGGTGGAAAGAGCAATTGTACTTTGCTTCTTACTAGACCAGGAAAAACAATTACCACAAAACTGGAATATATGTCCTGTGGTGGATCTACGATCATCATAATCACCTCCCCAGTCCGCATCTACATAGCCACACAACTCAGGTAAACCATCATGCTTCCTGTAAATCAAGCCATACTCTGATGTGCCTTTCACATAATGCAAAATGCATTTAGCTGCTTTCCAATGCGTTTCCATAGGTGCTACCATAAACTGACTTACAATGCCAACAACATAGCATATATCTGGTCTAGTTGTGGTAAGGTAAATCAAGCTCCCTACTAACTGTCTATATAGCGTAGCATCAAATGACTTTGATTCATCAAGCTTAGAAAGCTTTTTAACCTGGTCCAATAGGAGTGTTTACTGGTTTGCAATCCTGCAACCTAAACCTGTGTACTAATTCTTTGACATATTTCACCTGTGTTAAACCCACTTCATGTCCTTTTTGCCACACTTCTACTCCAAGGTAGTAATGCATCAGGCTGAGATCCGTCATCTCAAATTGTTCCATGAGGTCTTTCTTGATTATGTCTATCATCTCTTGATTATTTCCCGTAATAATCAAGTCATCAACATAAAGAGCAATCAAAGCAACCATACCATCAAAGCATAAGACATATAGATTTGGATCAGAATGTGTTCTCACCATCCCCTTTGAACGACAGTAGGCATATGCTATACCACGCACGTGGTGCTTGTTTAAGACCATAAAGCGCTTTCTTCAAGCGACATACTTTATTTTCCTATACTTTCGTTACAAAGCCTTCAGGTTGATCCATGAACACTTCTTCTTCTAACTCACCTATAGAAAAGCAAAAATTTCACATCCATCTGATGCAAAGGTCAACCAAAATGTGAAGCTAAAGCAATAAGTAGACGTAGAGTATTCCACTTACACACCGGCGCAAAGGTCTCCTCATAGTCAATGCCTTTATTTTGTGCGTACCCTTTGATTACCAATCTTGCTTTGTGCTTTGCTATGCTTCCATCTGCATGGTACTTAGTTCTATGTACCCATTTGCAACCAATGGGTTTCTTGCCAACTGGTGGTTCTACTAAGTCCCATGTGCTATGCTTAGCAATTGACTCCATCTCCTCTCCCATGGCCTTGATCCAAATGTAATTATCCTTCGCTTCACCATAAGTTAAAGGTTCTTTGCTTTGAATAATGCTGGATAACATAGCATAATTTGCTTCATACCTTTCAGGTAGTATCTTCTCTCTTGTTGATCTTCGTAGTTCTCCCTGGTTAGATGATCCTGGGAAGTCATCTATATTGTGGCTCTCCATCAATCTCTCAAACCACTTAGGGAGCTTTCTGTCAGGTGATCGGCTTCCTGGTGAAAATGTATCCCACGGTACATCCTTCTCCTTGCGTTTGTCACCTGCAATTTCAATCCTTCTTGCACCAAAAGGTTTGTCCCTACCTCTCCGACCTGTTTCTTGAGGTTGAGTAGTAGTATCTTGAGATGTATCCTCATGTTCATCACTCGAAAGGTCAATGAATGGATCATCATCAGGTGGTATCCTCACTATGCCATTTTTCCTACTGGATGTGTCTATCTTCTCAGCATCTTCGTATACATCTTGGATTCATCAAAGATAACATCTTGGCTTATATGGATTTTGTTTTCGACTAGATCAAAACATCTATAGCCTTTCACGCGATCATCATATCCTAGGCATATGCACTTGATAGCTTTTACATCAAGTTTACGTCTTTCTTCCTTAGGAATATGTACAAAGGCCTTACATCCAAAGATTCGCAAGTGGTTCACCTTTGGCTTCTTCTTTGTGAATGCTTCCTCAGGTGTAATTTTTGGTATGGCAATGGTAGGACTTCTATTTTGAAGATAGACTGCCGTGCTACATGCTTCTGACCAAAAATCTTTTGGTAATTTCATCTCAGCTAGCATAGATCTGGCACTTTCCACAATCGTACGATTCTTGTGCTCAGCTACACCATTGAGAGTAGGAGTATGAGCTTGCGTAAATTGTCTTTTAATCCAACATTGATCACAAAGATCATTGAAGTCATTAGACTTATACTCACCTCCACTATCTGATCTTAGGACTTTGATCTTCTTACCTGTCTGATTTTCGACCAAGTTTTTGAAGTTATCAAAAGCATCTGATTTCTTCTTCAATAAGTAGATCCACATCTTACGTGACATATTATCAATAAAGGTCATGAAATAGAAGGCTTTTCCTAAGGACATGGTCCTCATGAGCCCGCATAAATCTGTGTGGATTAAATCCAGGATGTTCTTTGCTCTTGCAACACCCCCTTTATTGAACTTCTCTCGATGCTGCTTCCCATATATACAAGATTTGCACATCGATTTCAAGTGATCTTCTATTGTAGGTAGTCTTGTTACCATCTCCAATTTTCTCATCAAACTGAGGCTTCCCAATTTCAAGTGACCAAGCCTCTTGTGCCACAACTCAGTTTGCGAAGGAACGGATGACACAAGTCCATGTTGCCCCTTGATTGTGGCATTCAACCTGTACAATTTTGTATTGGGCTCTCTTACTCCATTCGCAATAACTTTGAACTTCTGGTTCACACCCTTTACAAAGCAACGATCATGGGCGAATTCTACTTTCAACTTTTGATCAGTAATGACTCCAACAGAAAGTAGATTTTTCTTCAAACCTGGTACGTAAAGCACCTCCCTGATCATCCTGCTTTTGCTGTCAGGCAGTTGGATTGAAACTGTGCCTATCCCCTTGATCATGCACACCTCACCATTTGCTTGTGAAACAGATGTTCCATTATCCAATGCCTTCAAAATACTGAACCAGTTCTTGTTACCTGTCACGTGTCTTGTGGCTCTTGAGTCAATATACCATGCTTGATCATCTTGATCAGATGACAATGCAGATATGAAGATGCTAGAGTCTTCAATCTCACCTTCATCGACAAGGTTGCCTGCTTGTTTTGGTTTTCCCTTGTCTTGTTCTGCCAGAAATTTGCGACATTCACTCTTCCAGTGGCCCTTTTTACCACAATGGAAGCACTTGCCTTTCTTCTTAGTTTTGCTAGAAGATCCCTCATCCTCCTGAGACTTGGCACCTTTCCCACTTTGATCTTCTCACTTCTTTCTGCAAACTAGATCCAGATTGGTTCATTTTTACATCTTTCATGATTTTCATTTGGGTACGTTAGATTCAGGTGATACACTTCTTGGGGAGTATGTGTCCCATGGAGTGTCCAAAAATCGTCTCTTGCTTCCAGTATTGTTGCACCTATCGGCAAATACCTTCCTCTAGGCTCATGAATTGGTGGTGTTCTCTCATACTCGCCTTCTCGAGCCTCATCTTCATGTGCATCAAACTATGGAGCTTCTTCTTCTTCCAAGATTGTGGAATGTCTCTTGATGCTATCACCACCTGCATGGTCTTCGTCCTCAAACCTATGCAACTCATCAAAGATGTCATCCTTACTAATGTGAATCTTGTTCATCACATGATCAAAACACCTGAACGCCTTTGTCTTCTCATCATAGCCGACAAAGATGCACTTGATTGCTTTGGCATCAAGCTTTCTTCGCTCCTCCTTTGGCATGTGCACATAAGCTTTACACCCAAAGACTCGAGATTTGTTGATTTTAGGCTTCATTCACATAAGCACTTCTTTGGGAGTTACATTTGGAACCGCAACTATGGGACTTCTATTTGGTAAAAAGGTTGCCACATTGCACACTTCCAACCAAAAAGAATTTGGTAAGCCCATCTGCTTCATCATGGAGTGTGCACTCTCCATAACGGTTCTATTCTTTCTTTCTACTACATAGTTACTATATGCGGCGTATGTGATTAAGTGAATTGTCTTTTGATGCCATGTTCCTCGCAAAAGTCTTCAAAATCATCTGATTTGTATTCGTCTCTTCTATCCGATCTAAGCACTTTGATTCGTGCATCCAGTTGGTTCTCCACTAAAGCCTTGATTTTCTTGAAGTGAGCAAAAGCGTCTGATTTCTTCTTCAAGAAATATATCCATGTCCTCTTGGAGTAATCATCTATGAAAGTCATAAAATAATAGGCTCTCCCCATCAACATGGTCTTCATTGGGCTGCAGAAGTCACTGTGAATGAGTTCAAGTGGTTTCTTGGCTCAAGCAGCTCCACCTTTCTTGAATGTCTCCCTGTGATGCTTCCCCATAACACATCCTTCACATATGGAATGATGATCGTCTTGCAATGTTGGTAATCCAATCACCATCTTCAGCTTCACCATCAATCTTAGAACCCCATAGTTCAAGTGGTCTAATCTTCTGTGCCACAATTCCGATTGTGATGTTGTCGAAGTGTCTAAACCATATTCTCTTAGTTTTGTAGCATCCAATTTGTAAAGGCCACATTTATTATCCCGATATCCTTTTGCCACGACTTTGTAGTTGTGGTCCATAACCTTCATTACACATCCATCCTTGATAAATTCAACCTCCAAATGTTGATTTGCCATTACACCAATAGAAAGCAAACTCTTTTTGAGTCCAGGAACATTAATCACATTGGGAATATTCTTAATCTTACCATTGAAAAATTGCACAGGTACGTTGCTGAAACCTTGGATTTGGCATTCCTCCCCATTGGCCTATGCGACCTTGTCCCCATCATGTATTGGATAAAAGTTCTCGAACCAATCACGTTTCTTGATCATTGTGGTAGCCTAGTCATTATAGATTTCCACAAAATCAGTGAATTAAGTAGTATAAAAGGTTTTATCATTCCCCAAGAGAGAGAGAAATCTCCTCTTTCAGATCAATAAGTGTACAAATGTGATGGATACATGGTGGATGTAATATTCAAAACAGGATACTACAATGACAAATCTAGTTATCCAAAGATATCGAGTAAATTGATGTCCAGAAACACCAAGGATGAAACGATTTGGTCAAGGTTTGAAGGTAAGAAGAGTACGTTATCTTCCAGGCTCTTAGGACCACAGCAAGAAAATTAATCTGACAACAACAAGCAAAAAGATCCTTCACAATGGAATCTGTTCGGCTTCTGATTCCTCTCAACAAGCTCAAGGAATTAGTTCTTATTACAGAAAGCAAACAAAGAAGAACGTCAATTAAGCTCTTTATCTTAACACATAGCTCATTCAGAATTAAAAGAGGTTCTATTTAAATTTATATTTTAGGCTTCGACTAACTTCCCGGCACACATTAGTTAGAGTTGTCGCTCCCATATGTCGCCTCCTGTAAATCCACATGAGAAAATCTGAAATTCTGTACAAGTGAAGAGTGAATGTAGCAAACATATGTCTATCAAAATTGGTTACAGATTAACTCATAGGGTGTTCACTCAATTGATAAGAAGTGTATCTGTAACAGATAACAGAGGAAAGAAATGCACAAGCTATGAAACAGGCTCTCTTCTCTCTATTGATAGATGAATCTCTGCATATGTACAATGGCTCTGAGTGTCGCCCTTATAGAGACGAACATCGGCCTAACCGTCGATCACCAACCGTTAAGGTGTCGGTTGTGGAATTAAATAATGTGTCGCCCAAAATGTCGCGAGTTCTTAATTACAATGAATTGACAAGATGCAAATAGGCCTTCACTATAGCATATTTTCATGTACAAAATCCAAAAAATTACAATATAAAACATTTAATTTGGATAATGTGGGATCATAGGCCTCCACATATTCCCTTCCTCAGCTGTGCAGCGGCTCGCAAATAGTCTGCTCACATTCTTCGTTGTCTTTTTCTGGTGGCTAGCTTTCTGTGGAAGATTGCCTTTGCTCGGGCTTCATTCCCTGCATTGACTTGTTCAAGTGTCATTCCTTTGGTAGCGAGGAAGTAATTGTTTTCTAATCTTCTTGAAATGATAAGTTTGGATAACCACCCATTCCTCTATTGCCCAATGGTCCAAGTGGGTTATCAATTAGTGTATTGTTCACAAGGTGAGCATACCAACTATTCTCAGTCAGGATTTCAGACATCTCAGAATAAGGAACAATTAGTGATAGGGCTACATATAAGTATTCTATAAATTTTTCTTTTAGAAAATGAGAGAAGCGATATTTACATGGATGTATGTATAATATGGTTTGGTTATTGAATTAGTGGTTCAAAGTAAATTGTTTGCTTTTACTTCTTCCAAGTATCGATAATAGCTAGTTTTCCAATCTGTGTAGATTGCCCACAGATTAGGGAAAAGAAGTTGGCTTAAAAATTTGGGAGAGATGGGAGTAGGACTAGGAACAATTTCTTTAACATCAAAAATATTTATTGTCTCTAGCTTATTCACATACTCGTCCAGAGCAGGAAAAATATTCTTTTCGAATGTCTTTAGGTATTCTAAAACGTATATATACAAACATCATGTAACCACATGAATGTAGTTAGTCTGCGCATTGAACTTATTCTGAACAATGGCTAAGGCCAAGACACCTTTTTGGTGCATTGTTAGTTTGGCCCAAAAACTGTCTAGGTTGGCGAAAGTCCAAGGACTTTCCCATTGCTCTTTGGTATAACCAAAAAGTTTTGGTAAAAGGAGATAATCCATTCTCCATTGGAGTTTTGGTAAAAGGATTCTCCATTGGAGTTTTGGTAAAAGGAGATAATCCATTTTCCATTGGAGTTTTGGACTATATAAGGGAGGTAAAAAGCTTGTTAGTTCTTCTTGGAATGTCTGAAATTCTGACTTTAGCAGTGAGTGAACTACCTTGTTTTTCCTTTTAACACTACCACTTGGTGGAACTTCGCTCTGCTGCGGAATCACTACTACTAGTAATGGTGCAACAGTGGATGGTACTTCTGCTACAGCTTTGGCAGTTGGTTTGGGCTTGTCAGCAACATCAGCATCGGTCTGCACTGATTGATCTTTCTGTATTTGCCTGAAAACTGGATCAGTTTGAGTGGCCTTTTTCGATGTATCTGTAGTTGCTATATCTGTCTGCATTGATTGGTCATGGTGCTGGGCCGACTCTTCTTCAAAAGTCTGGATCTGGCTTGAATTATACTTTGCCTCACCTTTCAGCTTCTCGTACTCAGCCATTTGGGGTTGTAAATACTATAGCTGGAAGGATTGGATAATTTTTTTTTTTGAATAACCTTCCAAGCCACTGGATCTATCATGTATCTCCCATGGAAAACGCAGGCTCCAAGAGTGACTTCAGCACTGATTCGTCACAAAATGACTTTCTTAGTCTACTTTTTGTATATCGTATTCCCCTGCTTCAGCATCTCTGTGGAACTCTACAATTGAAGAACCAAATTTTGCAGCTGCTTCTGGCTAGCTTCGGCATCCTTCAGCTGCTTCTGGCGCTTTTGGCTAGCTTCGGCATCCTTCAGCTGATCTTCCAGTTCCTTATTGGTGCTTTGGAGGGTCGCTCGAGCTTGTCACTCTTCCTATAATGAAGCTTGCAAGGTCTGGAGTTGCTGCTTGAGCAATGCATTTTCACTCTCGAATTGATTGGATTGATCTTGCATCACCTCCAGCGCCTCTAGAGTGGCATCAAATCTGCCTTGGGCTTCTTCTAGGGCTCTGTCTTTCATCGTCAGCTCAATTTGAGCTTCTTCAAGTTCCTTATTCTTCTGCAACAACTCTGACTTTGTTGACTCCAGCTCTTCATCCTTCTGAATAAGGTCTGCATGAAAGTGTCGTACTTGCTTCCCAGCTTTCTTGTCTAATTTACCTTTCACTAATAATGAATACTTTGGACTTAACCTGTATTGTCTTTGCCTAACTGGTACGACTCCCTGGATCAAGTCTATTCTATGCTCTTCCCATTTAACTGGTATACCAGTTAAATCTTCCATTGACCAAGCAAATACATTTTGATACTTTTGAAGGAGTATTATGTACTCTTCCCATTCTTCTGACTGGTGTTTATACAAATTATTTCTACAGAATCAGTCTTATCTACCATTCCCTCAATCAGGCTTGCTCTAGTTCTACCCAGAACTTCCCTTGACTCAGATGCTGGAAACTCATTTTCCTCTTCCTCGTCTATTTCATAACATTCTATAAAGTTGATCCAGGATTCTGTAGGTCTTGCTATCTCCTCATCCCATCTCATAAGGTGACCTCCTAATGGACTAGTTGTGAGAATGGTTGGGAAGAATATCTGTTTGGTGCACCAATTTATAATAGCATATGTCTGGTATAACCATGGTCTTCCAAATAATATTGAGTATGGTGGTGTACCTAATGGGTTTATAACAAAGAAATTCATGAGAAAAGTCTCTGTCTCTATAATTACATTAACACCCCTCAGCTCTCCTACTAGTGTGCATCAAGATGCATCTGCTAAATGAATTTCATGATGAGTAGTAGGCTGGATTAGGTCTTCTAATCCTAACTCCTTAGCCATTTTCTCAGTCATTAAGTTGATGCTAGATCCTAAGTCTACTAATATTTTAATGATAGTATGGCCTCCTATAATAGCACTTATCTCGATGACTCCACAATATCCTCTATCTACGTATTCTACTCTATTGCTATATGCAGGTATGGATAATGTTACAGAATGAAGTCCTTCATCCTCTGAAGTATAACTCGAGGAAGATGTAGGCATCTCACCTTCATATTTATCCTTCTCTCAGGATACAATAATCCATTTATGGCTCTTTCCTTCTAATGTCGCCATCTGGTCTCGGAAGATAATCTCCTTATTCCTCCAGTGGGTAATACATCGGCTTGACATAGCCATGGTCTCCCTAATAAGAATTTGTAAGATGATTCCCTAGTGGTCTTTGAAGTCCATCAAAAACCTATGGTCACCAATGTAAACTGTGACCTGAGACAACTGCCCTATTGGAGTTCTCCTAGTTGCATCTGCTAATCTCATATGTCTAAGTGTAGGCGCTATTCTATGATGAATGCCTAACTCATACGTGGTCTCTTTAGTCATTATATTTAACTGGATCCGAAATCTATGGGTACACTATCCAAAATGCAGCCATTGATTATCACCTAGATTTTAGGTGGGCCTTCATCAGCATGGTTTTCTACGTCGACTAATGGCAACTTAATTTTCCTTTTCTTTTTCCTTTGCAAGAATTGTTTAATCTCTTTCTTATAGTATTGCTTAACCTCTAATAATTTTTTGAAAGTTATATTGGGCATTCTAGAGGAAAAATCCTCCACTATGTCATATGGACGATGTCTAAGTGGAGATGGGTCTCTAGGTATCTTATTACTTATTATTGGATGAGAATGCTACTTTTTTTAACTTTCTTCGTTTCTTCATCTAGGAGTTTTTTAGCTTCTAAACTTAGATCTAGTTCATAGTATTGTTCATTAGATCTATCAAAGTCTGGGTCTTTAGGAGTTTCTACGGATTGCTCTGCAGGTTGCGTTTTAGTTGTCGCGTTTTTCACGCTTTTTGCAGTTTTCGCAATATTCGCATTTTATCCTTCTTAGGTTTCTTTTTATCTCTAAGAGTTGGCATATTCTTCCCACTTCTAGTTGTGACTTTATTTAAATCTAAGTCTAATTCAGGCCAATCTTGGTTTTGATTTTCTATGGTCTCGAACTCTACTTCTATCCTTTGGACTACCATGTCAACGTTAGATTTAGATGGCCGTGGCTCATCTAGTTCTCTAGGTGTATTAATAAACCGCGATTTAGACCGTTGCTGGTTGAGGACATTCGGCAGTGACATGTCCTTCGCCTTTGTAATTAGCACAAAGTGGCACATATCCTACTGACCTCCTAGGTTGGGGACAGTCAGGCGAATAGTGACCAGGGGCTCCGCAATTATAGCATGAACCCTTTACTCTTGGTGGTGGAGTGGAATCTCTTGTCCCTCCTCTATGCAAAATAGTATATTGTTGGCTATTATGTGGTTTAGATGTGAAATTCTTTTGGTTAGAAGGAGTAGTGGTATAGGCTACCTCCTCATGATTATCAATCGGACAGAGGAATAATCCTTCCTCCACATAGCTGGTTTGTAAATTAGGACAATTCATTCTAGAATGTTCCTCTTTACCATAAGCTGTACACCAAACGTTAGCATTTTATTTTGCTTTCTTCCTCTTAGCTTTAACGTTGGACATCTGGACTTTCAAGTCCCCCATTTCTTTCCCTAAAAGCTCTACACTTTTCCTTAATGGATCTATCTTTTTGGACTTTTCCATCCTTTGTCTCCTATCTGAGTTCTTACTCTTAGATTTCCTATAACTAGTTTCTTCTTCAGATACAGAACTAGAATCAGATCTGTGTTCTGAAGATGAAGATTCAAATGGATTTGGTGAACTAGCAAGCTCTCGTTCAAATGTATTTACAAGTGCTACGGAAGTATTGTAAAGATTATCAAACGCTTCAAGACTTAACCTAACTCTTATTGGTGGATTTCGCAGATCCTGGAAATACAAATCGCGTGTCTTTCTATAAGCTTCTAATCGTTGTGCTTGGTCTAAACGTTTCTGCTCAATAGTTGTGCATGACTGATCTCGTGGCATACATTACATGAATAAGATTCAGCAGACTTAGTACACTTAAAAATCATGAAAAGATGAAGATAATTCGTCTCTTTGGGTCATCCACGGGACAGGCAGGAATACTTACCACTATACTACAACGCCCCAGGTTTGATCCCTGCCAATAGCGCCAAGTTATGTTGTAGCCTAATTGTTGTAGATTTCCACAAAATTAGTGAATTAAGTATTATAAAAGGTTTTATTGGTCCCCGAGAGAGAGAGAGAGAGAGAGAGAGAGAGAGAGAGAGAGAGAGAGAGAGAGAGAGAGAGAGAGAGAGAGAGAGAGAGAGAGAGAGAGAGAGAGAGAGAGAGAGAGAGAGAGAGAGAGAGAGAGAGAGAGAGAGAGAGAGAGAGAGAAATCTCCTATTTCAGATCAATAATTGTGGATCTAGTGTTAATGGATGTAGTGTTAATGCTTAGGGTTAATGGATGGTAGAGTTAGATGTGAATCTTCCATTCAAAGGTGATGGATAGATGGTGGATGTAATATTCAAAATAGAATACTACAATGACAAATGTGGTTATCCAAAGATATTGAGTAAATTGGCATCCAGAAACACCAAGGATGAAACGATTTGGTCAAGTTCTGAAAGTAGAGAAGGGTACGTTATCTTCCTGGCTCTTAGGACCACAACAAGCAAATTAATCTAAGAGCAACAAGCAGAAAAATCCTTTACAACGGAATCTGTTCGGCTTTTGATTTCTCTCAACAAGCACAAGGAATTAGTTCTTATCACATAAAGCAAACAAAGCAGAACGTCAATTGAGTTCTTTGTCTTAGCACATAGCTCATTCAGAATTAAAAGAGGCTTTGTTTAAAGTTATGCTTTAGGCTTCGACTAACTTCTTCTCTACACACATTAGTAACGATTCTCCCTTGTCCTCATCATCCTTGGCCTTTTTTGGAATCCTCTTCCAATCTTTTTTCTTGTTCTTGGCGAGCAATGTTTGATCCTCTTGTGGAGTTTTCCTTGACTTCACTACCTGTGTAAGAGGGACCGAGAGTCTATGTAGGTGTTGAGCATGATGGCCAGTGAAGGCCAAGACTGTGCTAGCTTTGCAACATGATCCCATATAGGTCTTCGAAGGTAGGTAATCTCTCCCTCGAGGGAATGTTGCTCACAAACATTTGTAGGCCCTCTGATACACCGCTAATAGTGGTATGCACCAATTCGACATCCTGAATTGGTTCTCTGATCTCCACAAGTTGGTCTCTCAACTCTTTGATCCTGATGAAGAAGGATCCCACTGTTTCACCTTCTTCCATCCTGATAATGTTCAACTTTGACTTCAAGAACATAGCTCGAACTCGATTACAAGTTTGAAATTGTGCTCTAAGAGCCTCCCTTGGCTCTAAAGGGAAAGCTTCAAAAGAATTTGATTCAACTTTTGGCAATCTCTACAAGGCATTTTGGCAACATGATGTGCAGTGTGATCTTTTTTTTAGTCATGCATAGTTATCTATTACTTTGGCGCCGTAGGTTTCTAGAATGGGGCATCTTTAGCTACCTTTTTATATCGTGCCCTTTGAATACTGACTTTTTGGCCTTGCATTGCAAAGGCTATATTTTTACTATATGTTAAGGTTGGTCAATGTAGTTTGGAAGAAAGTCAACGTCAAAGGATAATTGTGAATAAAAGGCTCGGACCTTAATGGAGGGCTCACTTATAGAACATGAAATTAAAAGTGCATGAATGAAAAAAAGTAGATCATGGTTAATTCACCAAAATCTGTAGATTTAAGATGTAACCCATTTTTTATTGCATGTCTGGCAAGTAAAAATCTGCATGCAGTCATTTGCATGCAATCCGGCTAGAGCTGCAGCTTTAGAAATGTCCTGCTCTTTCTATGGTCAATTAATTTCATGAGCTATTGGCTTGTGGGTAGTTTGGACATCTGTGCAGGGTTCTATTTTGGAGAAAGATGTGGAAGGATAGCTTACGTTGACGAAGGCAAGGCAGTTGCATAAAAAGTAGAAAATGCAATCAAAGTACATACAAAAGATTGAACAGGTACCAAAAAGCCATGAAAAAGATTCAGGCACTTGAACATGAGAAGGAGAACTTGGCAAAAGAGAACGTCGAGTTACAAGAAAAATTTGCAGAAAAGTCCAAGTAAGATTGACTAATTTCTCCTAAAATGAAAGGCTAATGTCATTGCTTCACAAGTAGATCACTGGGAGGGGTGATGAGAACCTCTGGGGTGTAAACATTGGGGTTGGTGCGCTGTGCAAAATTTACAAAATTTGAATTCTAAGTCAACTGAAATTCTTAGGATCTCATACCTTCTTGCTTTTGATTTGAACAGTCAGTTAGAACTTTGAAGACGCGCGTACGTATTTCTTGTTATTTAGCTGCTTGAGGCCAAAGATCAGGAAACTGGAGGTGTACGATGCTTTGAGAAATGATTATGAGAAATTGGCACGTTCGGCTATCCAGCCAAAAGACTGCTCCATGACACGTCCACCTGTGCAATACACATTTGCTTACTCTCCAACTAGAATCGAGGATGTTTTATCAAGAACAAAACCTTTTTAATGTGAATTTTATTGATCATATTGAAATACTAAATTAGTGATCACTGAGTATTTAATTGCACAAATTGATACCATTCTTGTGCATTTAGTTGTGAAATTGAGAACTATAAGATTTATGACTACTTTCATCAATTCGAAAACATTTAATTTGTGATATTCATTTTTTGAAATTGTGAATGTCCATCATGAAATCTAGGAGGACTTTAGTGAACATGAATTTGAATTTTTTTTATTGAGCTATAAAAACTACAAATACTTAATATTAAAATTTGTCATTACTTTTTTGAAAAGTGACTACAATATTGTGTATTTACAATTTAAAAAACCATTTATAATTTTGTGACTAATGATTGTGAGATAAACACTCATTAAAAAGAATAATTATTATTGTCAAATGAAGACTACAATTGTTGAAAATCTAAAATCATTAATAAAGAATAGTTAGTAATGAAAATTATTGTCAAATGAAGACTACAATTGTTGAAAATTTAAAGTCATTAGTATTAAATAGGTAGTAATGGAAATCACAGATGTTGTTTTTAAATCAAGATTGGAATAACTATTCAAATCACAAAATAATCAATGTTGAATTCTAAAATGAGAAAAAAAAAATTTCAATTACTATACAACAGAGTAAAGCTGGAAAATGACTAAATATTATTCATCCATTCTAATTGATGGTAGTTTCTTGTGTCAAATATTTAAGAATCTTAAAATACCACATTAATGGCCGGGCCTTTGTGGTATGCCACAACGCTCTTGTTTATGAAGTTCCCAAGGCCCTGAATCAATAGAATGACTTAAGAAATCTATACCATATCATTTGCTCTTACGTTTGATGCGTCTAGCACTTGTTAACATTGTTCATGTATTGATCTTCTAATCTTAGTAATGGACATTTTTGCACCCTTGTCTATTACTTGGAGTTGAATTCAGGAATTCAGAAGAGTAAACGAAGTTTTAACCAACTTCTTACTTATTTGGAGTACCTAGCCATCACCAATGTACATAGCCAAGCAAGTGTTCTCTATAGCAAAGCATCTTGTGTAGTGGCAAGTGTAACTGATCAAGACCAAGTGTTCTAGTGTTCTAGTGTTCTCTTAGGAAAAGTGGGCTTTTGTATACTACAATACTTAAATGATCAAAACCACGTGTTCTCTTCAACAAAGCGGGCTCTTTGTATAGTGCAAAATTTAAGTGATCAACAGTGTAAATGATGTGCATGTTCTCTAGGAAAATCAATTGATGCGACATAGAACAATGCTATCTTAATTACTTAACTCTCGTAAGAATTGGAATGGGGATATTGCATTGAATTCTTGAACGGCGCCCAAGAAAGGCAAATTTATTGGCCCAACCCTTGAAGGCTGCTAGAAAATTATTAGATATTTCATAGATTGAGTGCATCAATCTTCAAAAAATAATCCAAAAAATTTATGTCAGATGGAGGACGAGTACCTCGTATACGATCACTGACACTTCCATAGATTAGAATCTAGATTGATTTGCCAACGCTGAGGAAGCTAGCATGTGACAGATACTCTCTGTTTACGGCTGCTCTGTATCCACTATTCACTATCGGATACGCTGACTTTCGTACACCACTTCCGCATCCTCCCAGAAGTAGCTATAGTTATTATACAATAGAAGGCCGCATGATCATAGACAAATGTCAGAAAACGATAAATGGGTGGCCACTGTGAATGTGACGGTGGCGGTTAGAACTGCTGACCGCTAAATGTTCGGCCGAACTGCCAATTTGAGGCCGCGGCGTCGTAGGATGGTGAAATGAATGCCTCCCTGTCTGATGCATGGCACTCTGTAATGCAACATCGTCAACCAACCACAATATTTCCCACTTAAGCCATATTGAACATAAATTCAAGTTAAATTTAACATATATTTGCATACATGATCCTCAATCATAGCAATGATCAAGTAATACAATCAATCATACAAGAATATGTTGTTTTTGAGTGGACTTTATCTGACAAAGTTAATCTAATGCAAAATTCTGGATTTGATTCTAATTTACAGCACGATGATATATGCTGCCTTGAGAGAGAGAGAGAGAGAGAGAGAGAGAGAGAGAGAGGGAGAGAGAGATCCAAATCAACTTACCCATTGTGCCTGACGCATCGCCACCTCCCTTAAACGTTGCATGACCGCTGTTCCAAGCTCCAATTCTGTAACTGTGGCGCCCATATACAACGGGCAAGATTCAAAAACTCAAGCAAACCAGGGTTTCCACAATAAAACTTACGACTGCCATAATCCTGTCTTTAAGTGGAAACGTGTCAGAGTCATTGGCTTGCTAATAGGCTGGTATGCAAGTACAAACTATTTGTGCGTTGTTGTCATTTTGCATGCAACTAATCGGAATCTCTGGCAAGATACTGAGATCTGAATTCAGTCGGTGTGGGAGAAGGTGACCATTTAACTTGTAAAAGATCTACCGCTGAGACTGGTCATGAATTTCAAATCAGTAATAAACTGTACTAGACTTCCAACGAAGAAAATTTACATCTTCTGAAGGTAATAGATACAGTATGGGCACAGTTAGAGTCAGGAAGAAAACTAGATGGATCAAAGTTTACAGTCATCGATCCTTGGAAAAAGATGATCACTCCTGTCTGCGCACTGCAGGGCCAGTTACGTCTGATAACTAAAGCACCTATCAACCAATGTAATATGTGTGATGTGCGTTCATGTGGGTTTCCACGTCGGGAGGCTTGAACCTGGGCAACCGGCTGCCGATGACAGCGGATGAATGCAGGTAACTCTGAAACTCCCGGAAAACATATATATGAACAACAGGAGGGAAGGTGGCAGATTCCTCAAATCTGTACCCACCATCCCATCCCATCGCATCCCCATTATTTAATCCAGAGACTAAAGGTGGGTCCTTCCATGATCCAACCATCTCCTCCCCCGTTTCCATCGATTGCTACAGTAGTCAGCGGCCGCGCTCGCGCTCTGTCTTTTTCTCTCTCTCTCTCTCTCTCTCTCTCACACAAGCTGCATGTAGTGTGGAGGGCATTGCCAATTTTTTCCACTACTCTTAGCAACGCCATCCTCCATGCACATATATGTATGTATATATATATATATATCTCTCTCAGCTCACATTATTAATATTTTTCATGTCAAACCAAACTTTAAAAATATAAAAATTGAACGTATCTCTCTCTCCTCACATTATTGCTATTTTTAGTTCTCAAAACCCTAAAAAAGCTCTAATCCTAAAAAACCCTAACCCTAAATAACACTCTCCTTCCACCCATCTCTCTCCTCTCTCTCGCGCCTCCTTTCTCGTCTCTCGCGCTTCCTTTTCTCTCTCTCTCTCTCTCTCTCTCTCTCTCTCTCTCTCTCTCTCTCTCTCTCTCTCTCCTTCTTTCCTAGGCATCTCTCTCTCTCCCGCCATCTCTCCCTCTCACCTGCTTCTCTCTCTCCTTCACCCGCCATTCCAGATCTGGTCGCACTCACGTTGCTACCTACCTCCCCCCCCTCTCTCTCTCCACACACACAGAGCAAAATTGCATCAATTGAACACCTTGAAGTCTCTCTCTCTCTCTCTCTCTCAACTCACATTGCTATTTTTCTTGTGAAACCTACAAACCCTAAAAGATAAAAAACAACGCCTCTCTCTCTATCTTTATGCACCCCTCTTCTTCTCTCTTGCCCTTTTGTACCTTTTTTCTCTTTCTAGAAACTTCTCTTTCTATGAATTTCTAAAGTCACATTTTCTCTCTCTAGAAATTTCTAAATGCACATGTCATTTTCAAGCATTTCAAATGCACTTCAAATGCCCTTTAAATAAGTTTTAGGGCAAACTTGGACCAATGAGGATAGATTTAACCCTTTTTGTCTATCATTGCCTACATTTCTCCCCCCCCCCCTCTCTCTCTCTCTCTCTCTCTCTCTCTCTCTCTCCTCACATTATTGCTATTTTGCCTTTATTTTGTTGTTTTCCTTTCTCAGAATGCACCCGTCTCTCTCTCTCTCTCTCTCTCTCTCTCAACTCACTATATATCTGTTACAACTTTTACTCCCTGTCCCGGTTGTTTACTGTTTTTACTTGTAGATGTACTTCTTGTAAATATAGAAATGGCTAAGTCACCGGCATGTGGTGACCCTTGTAATAGAAATGTAAATAAAGTTGTTAATGATGTTTCTGAGCCTCAGAGTCGCATGTTGCTTGGATATAGGGTACTGGTTCATTAATTCGGAGTGGCTGGATTGATCTCCTAAAAAGTAGGAGAGTTGACTAGTCAACGCCAGCAGGAGAGCGACCTATTACAAATTAATTGCTTAGGAAAAGTCCAAGTCAGAGAAAAGTTATAGCAATCCAAATTTGGTCTGATTTTTGGGCCAAAATACAAGGGAAAAGGGTTTTGAGAGTTGTAAACTCATTTTTGCCGGTACTTTCGACTTCTAAACAAGTGGACAGCCTCCAACATTGCAAATATGGATCCATTAGGAGATGCAAGCACAGAAATCTTGAGAATTGAAGAAGTGGCAGCCAAGGTGGATGCCATGGAGGTGATTTTACAACAAATTCTCGACCAACTAACTAAATCTCCACAGGAACCTGAAAGGGTTAGTAGAATGGCTATGGTAGTCGTTGAGCCTGTGGCAGTTGAGAAAGAAGCTGAACAACCATCAAAGATGCAAAAATTGCCCACAATTAAAGATTTGAAACCACCAAAATACACAGGAGCAGTTGCAATACGCAACACCGATGCAGTTGAGAATTAGATTCAGAAGTGGGAAAAGGCTTTTCAGATGTGTGGTGTTGATGATGATGAACAAAAGATTGCAGAAGCCACATATCGCTTGCAAGAAACGGCACAACGCTGGTGGCGTAAAATTGAGAAGATAATTTGGTGCCTGCAACTTGAGATCAGTTCAAGCGGATGTTTGCTGAGAATTGGGTGCCATTAGATGAAAAGAATCAGGCAATGCAAGCCTGGTCAAGCCTGAAACAAGGCAATGCATTCGTACAAGGATATGCAGACAAGTATAGAGAAGCACTGATGTAGATACCTGAGGAGGTGCCGATGTTTTTACAGGTGTTTCAATTTGTGGAGGGCTTGCGTGAGATCCTTAGGCCTTTCGTGAGAAAGGAGTAGGCTCCAAGCCTCCATAGGGCAGTACAGATGGCCTTATACTATGAGGATGGAAAAAAGTCCAAGGAGTCTGAGACACCTACTTCAGGAGGGTTTTAGCCTTGGGGGAAAAGAAAGTTTAAAAAATGGAAGAGTCAATCCTCGCAAGAGCAAATTCAAAGTGCAAAAAAGAGTAAAGGTGCGGGTGCCTCAAAAGGCAAAGGGCGGTATGGGACATCCAATGCCCAAGGGGGCCAACACTTTTCTACGCTATCGCCGTCGGACTTGGAGCAGGCAAAGAAAGAGAACCTTTGCTTTGGCTGTCTAGGGTGGCATAGGTGGAAGGAGTGTCCTCGCAATCCCTCACGGACCACCTATAGTTTGCAAGTTGAAGAGGCAGATCCTATGAAAATTGAGGAATTGAGACAAGAAGAACCTCCTGATGTTCCACGGTTGATGAACGTGTCGGTTCCTTTGCCACAGTTATCAAGAGCGGCACAACACGAGTATCAGTTTCCTTACACTTCTTATGCGTGGACAACTGTGTGGTAGAGATGTTTTGATTCTATTTGACACTGGGTCCTCACATAACGTCATTAACTCCGCTTTGATTAAACGGTTGAGAATGAGCACACAACCATCCCTGTACTAGTACACAATCGAAATGGCTGATGGAAAGGGTGCCAGGGTTGTGGGTATGCCTCTAACCATTCAGAGCTATACTAAGGAGTTAGATTTTGAGATTACTCGTGTCTAAGAAGTCCTACATCGCTTGGGATACTCATGTGCATGAGTTCCAGCACGATGATAGGATTCACTCCCTGCGTGGAGAGCCTGATATGCTTCCAGGACCTTTCATCACGGCGAAGCAACTGCGTAAGGTTCAATGTAAGTGCATGTATGTTTGTTTCTTGTATGATATGTCTATTTCTGCTAATGAGTCTAATGTATGTCAAGAACAAACTAACCTTACTAAGAACCTAAATCGCCAAATTAGGGAGGAGTTTCTAGATGTGTTCACCAATGAACTTCCATCTATTTTACCCCCTAAAAGAAATGTGAAACATGGAATCTTGTTAATTCCTAGATCATCTCCTGTTAATAGACCACCTTATAAAATGAGTCTGAAAGAGGAGGAAGATGTCAGAAGCATGATTGAGGATTTTCTTGCGAAGGGGCAAGTAAGACCTAGCTTCTGCCCCTTTGCCTCTCCGATCATTCTGGTAAAAAAGAAGGATGGGTCTTGGAGAATGTGTGTGGACTATCGAGGCTTGAACAAGACTATTGTTAAGCATCGATATCCTATGCCACATATAGATGATCTTTTGGATGCCCTCCATGGTGCTACAATGTTTCGCAAAATTGACCTAAAGAGTGGTTACCACCAGGTGAGAGTTTGAGAAGAGGATGTGCACAAAACTGCATTCTGGACTCGTTTTGGACACTATGAATTTTTAGTTATGCCCTTTGGATTGACTAATGCCCCTACAACATTTATGATGTTAATGAACGATGTGCTTAGACCGTTTATGGGCAAGTTTGTGGTTAATTTTGTTGATGACATACTTGTTCACAATTGTGGTGATGCTATGCATGTTAATCACCTAAGAACTATGTTATCAACTTTGAGGGAAAACAGATTGTTCGCTAATGATAAAAAAAGTGAATTGTTTAAAAAAGAAATAACATATTTGGGTTTTATAATGTCAACAGATGGAATAAAACCGGATCCGCAGAAAGTTGTTGTTTTTCTTGCCTGGCCTGTTCCTACAGACTTGATGGCACTAAGAAGCTTTCTAGGGTTGGCTGTGTTTTATCGTAAAGGTGTGAAGAATTATTCACACGTAGCTGCACCATTGACCAATATGTTACAGAAAAATAAATGGAAAGAGTGGATGGAAGTTCAGCAGCGAAGTTTCGATGCTTTGAAACAAGCTGTGGCTGACTTTGTCACTTTAAAAATTGTTGACCCTAAAAAACCATTTGTCGTAGAAACGGATGTAAGTGACATCACCGTCGGGGTAATTCTGATGCAAGAGGGTAGGCCTGTGGCCTTTGAGAGCAAGAAGCTCAACTCTGCACAGAAGAATTATCCAACTCACGAGAAAGAGTTGTTTGCCATTATCCACGCTTTGAAGGCATGGAGGCATTATTTGTATGGTGCGAAATTCTATGTGTACACCGACCATAACACTTTGAGATATTTCTGCAACCAGCTGGACCTAAGAGGGCGGCAAGCCAGGTGGGTTGAGTTGATGCAGGAATTTCACATGGAGATTCGGTACAAAAAGGGTGCCAAAAATCTTGTGGCTGATGCATTATCTCGAATATTGTATCAGATGTCTTTTGTGGTCATTGAAAATGACCTGATTGATGAGATTAGACCGGCTCATCAAGAGGATCCTCATTGTCAAGGAATTGTGAGAGAGACAAATCTTGCGCAAGTAGAGTCTCAAGACGAGAGTTCTAGTCTCTTTGCTCACACTTACCTTAAATATACCATAGGAGATGGTATGATTTCTGATTCAAATGAATGAAATGCTTGAGTTAGCGAAAGTTAATATTAGGCAAGCGATGGATCGAGCAAAGTCATATGCTGATCAGAATCGCATGCCTAGAGAGTTTGTGGTAGGAGACATGGTGTTTCTCCAAGTACCCATCGACTCTAAGACCCTTAAAATAGGCAATGTTACAAATTGTCCCCGCGTTATTGTAGACCTTGAAAAATTGTCAACTTGAATCAATGATGTTTCTTATAAGTTAGATTTTCCTAAGACTTGTAAAGTGCATCCTGTATTTCATGTTCCTAGATTAAAACGGGTTTTACATAACGGTGATAACTTGTTGTCTGATGGTTTGTTTGCATTTCAGGAGCAGGGAGAACCCATGGTCCAGCGAGGGTATTGGATAGGCGTGAGAGGCATTTACGCAACCGTCTGATCTGTGAGTACTTGGTCGCTTGGCATGGCAGGCCTCTTTCTGATGCTACCTGGGAGACCGTGCACAGTCTGTGTGCATAGTACCCTAGCTTTGCCATCGCGGACGATGTTACTTGAGGGGAGGAGGGATGTTACAGCTTTTACTCCTTGTCCCGGTTGTTTACTGTTTTTACTTATAGATGTACTTCTTGTAAATACAAAAATGGCTAAGTCACCGGCCTGTGGTGACCCTTGTAACAAAAATGTAAATAAAGCTGTTAATGATGTTTCTGAGTCTCAGATTCGCATGTTGCTTGGGTATAAAATATTGGGTCATTAAATCAGAGTGGTTGGACTGACCTCCTAAAAAGTAGGAGAATTGACTAGTCAACGTGACACATGTCATATGCTCACTGGGACACTTGGTCCAGTGAATGAGACACATGTCAGGGTTGATCGGTCAAACATGACACATGTCACATGCCCACTGGGACATTTGGTCCAATGGATGAGTGACACATGTCAGCCTACTCACTTGCCTATGTGTCAGGGTACTGCCAAGTGGCAAGTGTCGATTGTGCATGGAGTTGGCCATGTGTCGAGATTTAGGAAGGGTCAGGGTTAAGGGGAGCTTGAGGATTGTGTATAAGTGAGCCTAGAGAGAAGCATTCCTCATCATAATCTATGCAGCAAAGGCTGGGAGGAGACAACACAGCCAGCTCCACTGTGTTTTTGTTTGATGCTATGTGCTTGTAGGGAATCAAAGAGTCTGGAAATTTGTGGCGATCAGTGCATGTTTGGACGGGTGTCAGTAGGAAGATCAGGGAGAGCCTGACATTAGAGGAGTTCTAAATCCAAAAAAGGACCCTTTGTAGAGATTCTTTTTTGATTTTTTCTCAATTTTTTCTTACACATGGACCAATCAAAACACTCAAATTTGAAATCTACGTAACATAACTTTTTGAGTCTTCATTTTGATTCCACACTAAAACTGGCATAACTTTTTAATGGTAAGTCCGATTTTAGCAGAGTTTTGTGCATTTAAAAGCGCTCAACAAGGGCTTTCCAATGATATGTTAGATCACATACTTTTGAGCTATGATCAAAAAGTTATGGCAAGTCAAAAGTATGTGTTATAATTTTAATAACACAAAAGATATGTTTGCTCAAAGAGTCTTATAAGGTCTTTTTGGAGCTCAAAACTCCCCTAATGCAATATCTGTCACCAAACCCTAAAAGATCATGACTTTAGCCCTAGCCTTGAATTTAGCCCTATCTCAAAACTAGCAGATTCTAATACAAAAATAACACAAAGTTATAAAACCTTAGATTTTTATCACAAAAAGAAAAAGTTGGAGACACAAATGCACTCCAAAAAAAACCCCTCAAAAGCCTCACCTGGCATATCTATCGGCCACTCCAAATTGAAGAATCCTCAATCTACTTGAATCAAGAAAAACCATTGAACTTAGGCCAAGAAAGTAACCTAACAAAAATCACAAATTGCATGACAAATATAGGCTACGTTTTCTACAATCAATATAATAGAAGAACACCATTTTAACATTTATTTTTCCACACGTAGTTGGTGTATTGTGCTTAAGTTTCACCTGCCCACCCATGAACTTAGATTTTCTATGATCATCTCACGGGTTGATAATACCAAAAATCATTTTCAACATAGATGTCCATTAGTTGACACTCACACCTAAATGGAGGAACATCCTGATGCAAAAGGACAAGAAATGCTAATCAAGCTCAATTGCAAAAGCCGACTTCGCAACTCTCTTTGTTTGTCACTTACTTTCACCATACCCAGACTTGGGGTGTTTTCACACTAGTGGAAACTCCATTTGCCTTGTCTTTTCTCCTACCAGCCATTTTTTAAGCCTTGGCAAGTGAGATGAGGGGAAATAGATCACTTGTTCACACCTTAAGTACTGGCAAGAGTTAAATGGAGTGCCACAAGTTGATTGGCCAATTTAAATTCTCTTATGCCATTGGTTTATTCTCTTGAAGTTTCACCTAGCAACTCAACATGTCACCAAGTCTGAAATGGAGGCACTCCACCTTGAGATCCAACTTGAAGATCTCAAGTTTGTTGAAGGACATGATCTCCAAGAACATATCTCGAAGATGGAGGAGCTGTTCAGTATGATTGGTGATCTAGGAGAGGAGCATGTCATGTCAGAATCTTAGAAAAAGCTGAGCTTTATTGATCATTGCCTAAATCTTGGGCAAGTACTGTTGAGACACTTATGGCATCCAAGAAAGGAGAATCTTGGAGTGCAGTAGTCTCAACTCTTCTTGACCTGAAATAGATGAGCACTTTGCAAGGCAAAGTCTCTGCTCCTGAGTAAGTTTGCTATGTTAAGCTTGTCCTTTAGACCACCTGCTCTTCCCTTTTTCCTTGAATTTGCCTTTGATTAACATAGCCTCTTCTCCATCATGAGATGTCGACGTAGATCCACCTCTTACTTTTGACGCCTATACTCTTCATTCACCAACACTTCTTGCAAGTCCACCATACTTGGCAAAGTCTTTTGTATTGCAAAGCTTTGAACAAGGTTAGCATGCTCATCCAACAATCCATTAAGTTATGAATGTACATTCCTGATACAAAAGGAGATTTTGGACAAGTAGTCCGAATTCCATTACCTAGTTTTGAAAGTGATGAATGGATTGCTCCAGATGCTGTAGTTTCAGAATCATTTCGTTGCAAGCTATATAATGATATAAAAAATTCATTAAAGATAAGCACAAGATAAAAAACAGTCAGATTGAATTGATTTATTTTCTTGAATATATTTGTGGATTTCTTATTCAAGGGTCAATGTACACAAAACCCCAACGATGTTTGTATGCAAAAATTTATCAGATAGTTTATTATTTGAACTTATGGATGAAGGCTGGGACAAAAGATCAGATGGAGAAATAGAATGCAAAATTAAAATGTCTTCCATGTGCTTTCGTTATCAAATTGAAAAAACAAATGTTGAGCTTATGCTTCCATTATCAAAGATGAAAAAAAATAAAGGTAAACGAGTGCCACTCGATCAAGACTTGGAAGCCAGTGGACATTTAAAACCAAAAAATATTGAAATTATATACAATGATGCAGTTTTGACATGTGTTGAGGTGGAAGAAGATTGGAGTCTAAACTACATCAGGCAGGAACTATTGCTCCTACAAGATGATGTACTTTCAGACTTCAGATTCATTTTCAATGGTAAACTCGTAAGTAACTATAAACACTCGATTCTTTATGAATAGTTTCAATAAAAACTTTCTCATACAATCTCTATACTAATTGTAACTCTTTGTATTAGTTTTATGCAGGGAGTAAAAGACATGAGCTCAAGACCAAATGCAGAGATATTGGCGAAACAATCCAACTTAGGGAAGAACACTGAGATTCACTATCAACAAATACATGTCAATCATCATGTCTTTATATCAATATAGAAAATTGCATTCCAGTATTACACTATGGACACAACCTGATTGTAAGAAATCATATTGATATCAATAAAAATCCCATAAATGGGTCGTTTACATGTAAGATTGTATCTTTTTTTTTTTTTGATGTATCTCTATTCAGTAAATTTTTCTATATTTTCAGTATCAGTATTAGGAACTGATAAGGCAACAATTTTCTCTTCTATAATCTCGCCTTCCTTTGTTTCGGGAAGAACTTCTATGCCTTTTAAGACAAAAAGCCTCTCTGCTATAATATCGCCTTCCTCTGTATTGGGAAGGACTTCTATGCTTTTGTAAATTATACGACTCAAAAAAGAGCTTTGTATTGTACAGGACGAACCATGCACAACTAAAAGCGTCCCTTTGCTGTACACACTGCATATATTAAACGAAAATTAGTAATATGATGACAAAAAATTTATATATATGCTATGATGATAGGTTTAAACTAAACCCGAACGACATCATGAAGTAGAGAATCAAATTCTCTATGTGTATTAGCAGCTGAGTTTACTTTTACACATAGAAAATTTGATACTCCCTCATTATTTATCTTTACAGAAAGAATGTTCAGGCTCCAATGCCGACTGCAACAATCAAAATAAAAATTAAAGCAATCCTTACTTACTAAAGCAATGCCGACAACAACAATCCAAATTAAAGCAACAAAAACAATCGAGCAATCATTACTTATTCTCATATGGAATCAAATAAAATTTTGCCACTGGATTGCATTTGATGAAATATACAACCCTTTCAAAATTGGCATCTTTTGTCATGCAACGACACGTGTCATTTTGGAACTCCTTCACACGTGCAAATTTTTTTATTATTAATAGGTCATTTTCGACAGATTTTCATGCAAATTTTCTAATTTCTAAGCCGAATATCAATTTCAATTGCACACTTGTCTCTGTTTACGTTCTAAAATTGTCCAATAAAGACTTTGTGGACTTGGTTGTCAATACCGAACTCAGTGATTTTCCGATCAGGTCATTGTCCTTCATATGCTCATTTGCAACCAAAGCTGATTTACAAATGATTATGAAAATCAAGAAACCCAAATAGGACACATAATAAATGTCATGCTACTTCACAAAACTAAAATAAAACTGATTCAAATCAAATCCTTACTTGAATGCTTGAATCCTTTTTTTCCGTTGGCCTCCATTTAGCGAAAGCTCATCAATGTCCTTCAATTTTTTTTTTCTGCTTGTTTCTTTTTAATTTCTTATCTAGTATGCGAGTTTCTTATTTTAACTGGTCATTTGATACACGTAATGTTTGAACAACTTTTCGGAATTGATCATTACTTACATTCAAATTTAACATAATATTATGTAAATGTGCATTATCTTCTTTTGTTTGTAATAATGCGGTCTCTTTTTCTCTATAGTCAGCAAGCAAACCATTTAACATACATTCTAAACTCTTTATTTTCTGAACCGAGTTTGCAACACCATAAGTCGTCAATATTTCACAATAACCCAGTAAACCGTTTTCTCCGTCACACAAAAACTTTACTAATTGTGTGATGGATTGGAATTGTGGAGCTTGCATCGAGTTCGGATCCAATGGATACAAACATCTATCGATTCACAAATCGTAATTCTTTCTTTGGTTGATTCTGTGAGCGATCATATCAAGTGGAGAAACTGTGGATTCTTTCACTACTCCACTTTTAGCTATCGGAGCATTCTCGATAGGGAGAACAATGTGTAGATGAAACTGAGACATCTCTGCAAACATCAGCTGACAGACCAAAAAGAAAATAGACGCTATTCTTCATCCATGGCATACCTGATATTCTATGTTTATTCTCTCGCTAGTTAAAATGAGGGACACAATCTCATTTTCAAATTTGAAAAAGTTAGTTAATGAGCGTCATAGGTTCTTGAAGTCGCAGTCGCATGCATCATAATCGTGTCATGTTAACTACACATTACTAGTAAGGTTAAGCTAAACTGGACCTGAAAGTCTGTCAAAGTTTTAAAATCCCGCGTTTTTTTTGGTCCTACGTGGCATTTCTTAGACGGCCCTTTTGATATCTGTAACTCCTCTAATGAAAAGTTAGAGAATTCAAGGAGTCAAAATCAAAAGTAGAGATATTTGAACTACCTACGAATCCTATCTTAAAGGGAAGATGACTAGAACACCTTTCAGTAAGGATATTTATAAAAGTACTAAGGTAGGGAGGTCAAGATCGAGTGCCTGATAGACTTAAATCACCAGCTCAAATTCCAGCAAAATCAAACTCAAAACCACCTGTGAGAAGATCAGATAGACAATGAAAACCACCAGAAAGGTATGGTCAAGTTGTTTTTAATATAACCATCGAATTTTGTGGATTCTCTGACGAACCTCAAACATTCGAGAAAGCTGTAGTTGGACCAGATAAAGACCGTTGGATTCAGACAATGGAGAACGGAATGTCATCCATGTATAAGAACAATGTATGGACACTTGCACCTATACCCAATGGCAGAAAACCAGTCAAGTGCAAGTGGATCTACAAGATCAAAATAGGTCAAGGCAAGGTTAGTTGCTAAAGGTTTTTCACACACTTTGAGAGGAAGTTGTAGAATAGCAGATCAGACAAATCTTGATTCTACCAACAAAGCGCGCAGTTTACTTGACAAAGGATGAGAAAGAAACGAACGTGAACTCGAATCATATCTATTCGTGACCAACTCAAAAAGACTCGCGAAGGATTCACAAAATTGTCTTGCAGTCAACTCGAAAGATTCACGAAACAATTTCTTGTAGATGCTTGTGGCTTTCTTGTTGAAGCTCGAAAGATTCACGAACAGAATCTTGTCGAGAAGTTTTTTTCTATTTTTGTTCAAGTCTCAGATGTCGCAAAATTGTCGTAAACAATTCACAAAATCTTCTGGACTGTTTTTCAAGCTCACCTATCGTGAAACTATCTCGAACAGTTCACAAAATATTTTAGATTTCTTCTTCAAGCTCATGAATTGTCATCTGTCACGAACAATTCGCGAAAGACATAAATGTCGCGAAGAGACAAGTGTCGTGAACAATTCGCAAAACACGAAGCTGAGACGAAGAGATGAACTGTCGCGAATTATTTGCGAATAGATTTTATTTGAGCCTAGAAACAGAGCGTCTATTTGAATATCAACCGTCGTAAACAGTTAGATATCTATTGTTACACCATTCAAAGGCTAAAAGACTTGTAAATAAAATGTCAAAAGACCTGTCCTGTGGCAATATAAATACATGTGCACTACTCGTTGTGAAAAAACTCACTCAATCAAAGACACAACAGCGAGATAAGACAACAAGAGATGTATATTGATGAATCAGATTCAAAGTTATAAAAATTTATTTTCTGATCATTGGTCTCTTATTGTCTAAATTGTCTTAAGTTGTTTCATACTTCCGCATATAGTCTCATACTTCCGCATACAATTTTTGCACGCATATTCAATCAGAACAAATACTGTTCTATTAGTAAATAGATCAGATAAAATCACGATTGAAGACACTGATATTAGTTTGAGTTATTCAAACTTGCATCGTGTTCTCTGTGGAAGAATAATTACTATTTTTCCTAGAGGAGAGACGATAATCATGGAAGACAAAGCCGTATGCGTAAGTTTTGTATCTTATTATGCACTAGTAGATTCGTTATGTCATATTATATACTGGAGTTTACTTTGGATTTTTTCATTTCAGGAAATAATTTTCCTTGATGATTTCGCAATTCATCGAGGAGGGTAGAGATCTTCTGATGGAGAATTTTCAAGAGATCATGCATTGGGGCATTATCTGAAGTTCTTCAAGAATAATGAGATAACTGTTGCCCATTCAAAGTTTCATCAACATGGTGAGACAATGATTATGGCAATCAAGGCATTGTCTCATTTTCTTGGAGGACATAATTTTAATAAGGTGCATAGAATAATTTTTGTAAAAAAAACTATGGCACTTAAAATTATAGTATATGGACCAGTGAATTCCATGCTCAGATCATCTCATTTTGCATTGTATGCTGCCTACGTTGATCTGAGTAAGCATGAAACTATGAGCTCTTGGATCCATATGAAAGAAAGAAATTGTTGCATAATTCAAAGTTGCAACTTTCATTAGGGAAAGTACCGGAAGCAGAGTAGATTTTGCTCAATTTTACTTTGTAAAAATTTTCATTTAATATACGAAATCATATTTTGTGTCTATTGCCTATTGGCTTGTATAAATTTGCATGGTTTTTGAAATTTTTTATAATCCGTCGATTTTGTATTATGACGAATTTGGATTCTTCTGTAAAACCATTGGAAAAGTTGCAGTATATAGCTGTTCTTTGTGCTAGTCCCATCATGTTGTGTACTTTTCTGAAATGCCGCTCTTACTTGCCAATGAGATTTTTCCATTTCTTACGATGACCATATGCTAAGACTTTCACTATTTCTTGCAAAGAATGTCGCATGATGTTATAATATGTGCTGCATGTCATAAAAACATAATCTAAATTAGTACCAAAAGTATGTAAATTAATTGCACATATTTGTCTATAGTAGTATAACATCGAAATCTTACCATGTAATGTGTTATATGATCTACACCCCATGCACTTCAAACTGCATCCACAAATTTGCTCGTTGTTCCCTGTATCATTTGTACATCATTATTTGAAAGTTTATCTTTTCTCAAGTATTTTACCATGTTGTCTAATTTTTTCCAAGCTTCTACTTTGTGTATACGGGTAGAACCTTTTTCTTCAAAATATTGAGTTGCAGTTATAATCTCTTTCCAAACCGGGTATTGAATCTTAGATTGTTTGCCAGAATAATTTGATAAAAATCTTCGAGCTTTGGATCCTCCAATGCTCGACTTGCATGGAGTATTTCATGTTTTACCTGATAGCTTGTCATCTTTTTTTATTTTAACGTGGCCTTTATGTAAGACTACTTTAGACAACACAGCCTCCAATCTAGAAATAGCTTTCTTCGCATCTGCCTCTGGCTCGGAATTCCATGCAAACAAGATGTGAAGGTATATTATTTTTTCTATTATATGCACCTCTGCATGTAATGTACAAATATGAACATTCTGAAGAGGAATCGGTAGTACAGATTTTCAATAAGGATATTCTCGATCTCTGGATATTCCTGTACTCCTTGTCATGTCTTTTGATGTCTTCATGTAGTACAAACAAGGGTGTTCAGAGTTAGTGCCATGGGATACATTGAACACACATTCTAATGTCTTCAAATCTCCTGCTAAATGCCATTCTATGTTGAAAGTGCCAATTCCAGGAATATTGAGTGGAACTCCCTCCATGTGATTTTTTATGGTGGCAGGATATGACGTTCTATCAAATATCCATGAGAGAAAGTCATGGTCTTCTTTCATCACCTATAAGAGAAAACAAAAATGTGATTTAGCTTCATAATATTAACATGGAGAAGATTTCCCAAATGATATCCATATTAAAATGATTATCCCTATTGATTATGTAAAGGAATTGCTATACCTGAAATGCTACCAACCACCAGATATTATTTTCTGATTGAACACTGAAGTTGAGGCCTTCTGAGTCTTGTAGAATTGAAAGTGCTCCATTCATGATCGTAACACTGACTCTCTCCATTTTTTGTCCTTTTATAATTTTAGACTCATCTAACTTGAGAACAACTATCAACTTGTTATTGACATTCTCATTTGTAATACCATAAAAATTTATGATGAATGTTAGTAGCTGATTAATATCAATAAATATATTGTTGGAATTGTTACATGCTAGACATTCTCCTTTCGAGCAATACACTTCATTGATATGAGATGGATTACCAACTATTGTCTGCATACCTTGGTTTAACATGTCTCTTTCAAAAAAAAGATGAAATGGTCATGGGATTGGAAACTTTTCAATACTTACATGTGCAAATGCCTCATGTATCATCTTAAACATTGTTGCATATGCTTCTCTACTAATACTAGAAAAACCACCTTTTCCTCTTGTTGCTTCAGACCTTTCTGTTGAGCACATCCATATCTTTAACAAGAGACAAATATGAGATACGCATGGATTGGAATGCAATTTTTATCTCATCATTACTAGTTGTAAAATGATGCAAAGAAGATTTCAACCTTTGGATCTCCTTCTTGAACATCTCATTTTCTTCCAAACAAGTTTTCAACTTTGTAGACTTTTCTTCACACTCCTTTGATATTTTCCTTGATTCCTCTTCCAAATAATGTATTCTTTGCATTGAATGTGCATTCCCATAGAGCATCAAATTCTCACAATAACCCAAAAGGTCATTTTTGCCATGACACATAAAGATTATTAATTGACTCACTGAATGAAAATACGGATGTTGCAATGAGCATGAATCAATAGGATACAATGTCCTGATGACCATAAATCTACATGCTTTAGCTTTTCCTCCCTGTATCGGATCATATTAGAAGTTGACAATTTGGGTTGCTTTTAATTTCTTGTCCTGAGCGGAGCATATTTTGGTGACAGATCCACATGAAGATGATAAAGCTTTGTCATCAGTACAATAGTATAGTAACAAACAACACAATGACAATAACAAAGCTGGAGATGGCGCTAACGACACTGGAGATAGAGATGGCGCTAAACACTTGTTTGACCTTGGAGATAGAGATGGCATAGGCTTTGTTTCTAGAATGTCACTCCTAATGCAAATTTTTGAGGGTTCCCAACTAGGGAATATTTCAGCATTTTGAAAAATTATACTTTAACTGTGGCTAAACACCAGTGAAGTCTGATGTTTCTAATCTAAGGTGCATTCATTTACATGGAAAGTAGTGTAGGTAGATGCCTAAAGAAGTTAGAACCTACATGGCATTTGTTATAGGGCCCTCTTTGGGCCCATATTTTCTTTAATGGTAATTGTCTTTCCCTTGATGTTCTCCTTGGCTTTTGACTTGATGAAGGTCCATCATCATCACCATCTAAAGTAGAATCCTTTACATCAACATCAAGAATGTTAGATCCATCCACATCATCATCAATAATGCTTGAAGACACTTTTGGAATGTTTCTCTCATAAAAAATGACATCTCTACCAGCAATCACTTTGTTAGTAGAAGGAATGTAAACCTTGTAGGCTTTAGTCACCTCACTATATCCAACAAAAATACCTTTCCTTGAGCCTCCTCTTGAATAGCATCTCAAAAGGTGTCCATCCATCCAAAATAGCACTCGGCCACCTATTGCACAAGAAATTGGCACACAACAAAGCTTGATCCCAAAATGGTCTATCAATATTTACACTTAACCTCATGGATTTAGCACTTTCACATAAAGTCCTATTCTTCCTTTCAGCCACTCCATTTTGTTGTGGGGTCCTTCGTCTTGTATACTCCCTCTTGATCTCCTGCTCATCACAAAAGGCCTTGAACTTGGTAGATATGTACTCACCACCATTGTCACTCCTTAAGAACTTGATCTTTGTGAAAAATTGGTTCTCCCTTGCATTCTTGAATTTAACAAAGACATCATACACTTTATCTTTGCTCTTTAGTAGATAGATCCAACAAAATATACTAAAAATCATGAATGAAAGTTACATAACATTTGTAGAGAGAGAAATAGAAATTGGGCCAATCCCTGTGATTGCACACTCACCATCATTGGTAGTGTAGATCACCCTCTTGTCATCTTCATATGCCAACAAAGAAGTGAAATACTCTATGTGAAAAGTCATGTGTGAACTTGCTCCACCATCAATCCACCATGGATCTAGATCTCCATCATTAGCAAGCATAAATAAAGACATCACAAAAGCATCATCATTTGCATCTTGAACATCCAAACCATCCTCATCAAGGGTAAGATTACCTTGTTTGTCTCCTTGATCTCTCTTCTTCTTGTAGCACTCACTTGCAAATTGTCCTTGGATGCCACAATAGAAGCACTTGAGCTTTGATCTATCCTTATTTTTTCCATTTGAAGAAGCCTCCCCTTGATCTTGCCCTTTAGACCACTTACTTTTGCTTTTGCCCTTGAATTTGCCCTTTGTGAACATAGCCTCTTCTGGAAGTGTCGATGTAGATCCAGCTCTTGCTTGAAGCCTATATTCTTCATTGATCAAGATCTCTTGAAGATCCATCAAACTTGGAAAAGTCTTTTGAATAGCAATACTTTGAACAATGTTAGCATGAGCATTCAACAATCCATTAAGAGTAACTTGAACGAGCTCTCCTTTGCTCTCATCAATGCAAGCCAACTCATCATTCAATGCTTTCATCCTCAAAATAAAAGTACTGGGACTTTCTTCACTCTTTTGCAAACAAGAAAAGATTTGCCTTCTTAGAGTCAACACTCTAGAAGTAGACTTGGATTCATAAAGCTTCTTCAATGAATCCCAAGCATCCTCAGATGAAGTACTCTTACCAACCTCCTTGAGAAGCTCATTGGTAACATTCATCTTGATCATGTGTAGAGACCTTTTGGCCCTCTTATCATACCTCATTTGATCTTGTTGTGCTGCTGGTATCTCCTCCAAACCTACAACAATATCCAAAACATCATTCATCTCAAGAAGTGATTCCATCCTCACCTTCCACAATTTGAGGTAAGCCTATCATTGGCTTCCAACATGACTCCACTTGATGTTGCCATGTAGCAATGACCTGATCTTCTCTTTCAATCTATTTTAATGCACAAAGCACTCCTTTGAACAACAACAAATGTTTTCAAAGATAAATCACAAAGATTTGAAATACTCAATTCTCTTCTAGCACTTATACCAAGCAAATCAACACATAGAATCATGAAATCTTGATCAACCTATGATCTATCCTCAATCTAATGACTCTTACCACTTCCTAAGATTGAAACACACTCAAATGAAGTCTAGAAACCTCACTATCTAGAGATCCAATCAAAATTAGGGTTTTGACAAAATCACAAAAAATTGAATATTTCAAGATCTACATGCAAATGCTGAAAATTGATATGCAAGCTATTAGCCACCACTTAGGTTGATTCAATGATCCAAAAATAGGCTCAATCCAACATGTGAATTCAAAAATCAAAATTTATCAAGTATATAACTCTATATAGGGTTTTGATCTACAAAAGATCAAATCTACAAATGCAAGAAACTCGATTTTGGTGTAGAATCTTCTCTAGCATGCTCTAGCCTTATACCTTCACCAAATAATCGATGGATATGATTTCCTCCTTCATAACTTGAAACACAAGCTCTGATACCATGTGAAAGATTTGGGATCAATTCAGATCCAAATCATCTAAAGGTCTTTGGTTACAAAACAAGCTACTCCACCAATCTTGCCAATGTAGAAAAATCAGCATCTACAGACAAAATAGAATGCAAACTCTAATAGAGCTTGATCAAACATGTATCAAAACATAAAGTACTATTGTTGTCTGTACAAAACCAGCAAGCTACTGTATTTCACACATGTGAACCTGAAAATAACAAATATAGATCATTCTACACATAGAATTGTAAGATAACACAAGTCTTTCCAAAAGTGTTTATTCAAATTTCATTTTAGACTAATTGACTTTGAAAAGTCAAACGCTAAGTCTAATATAAATTTGGCCTCAATTTTTCAAATATAGAAATGTAGCAAATATGATTAATCTAGTTGAATCTCTCACAATTCTTATAAAATTGATATGGTTGACTTTTGCAAATGGTTCGTCATTGTCAACTCAAAATCTTGAAGATTTACATTATGACTCTTGGCCGATTCTTTAATGAACGCTCACTACAACATTTTGGAGGTTTTTCGACCCTATTACCGAGGATTTTTTGAAGCAAAAAAAAAAAAAGGTCCTTGAACCTCGGTATGTCCAATGATGTATACCTCGCTAGCAGAATCTCAATAATTGCATCAGTTCCTGAGGTATCCCCATACCATTTTGGTGTTGTTTATAGAATGTGTTTTTTGAGGGGAATACCGAGGGACTCTCGAGAAAGATTGCTGAGGATAAACCTGTTCCGAGGGATATATCGGGTGGTAAGATGATGGTACAAGAAGTGCATAGGGTGGTAAGATTATAGGGTGATAAAAGTTAGAATGTTGAGGGACAAATTGTCCAAAGACAAAACACAATTCAAAGAAGGTAACTTTCTTATGGGATCTCTATGGCAAAACATTATAAAAATAACATTGTTAATTGAAATTTGCAAAAATAAAAAGAACCTAAACTAAGCAAAACCCAAGTTCATAAATCCTAACCCCTTATTCACGATACTTGCACTAGACCCTAAGTCCCCTACCCCTTTTCCTAGATTCATAAGCCCTAAACTCCTATGTCTTTAAAGAGAATTCTCGAAGTATTTCAATTTAAAACTGTGGAGATTTTGATTTTGAATCTTGTGGATACATGAGATTCACAATCCATCCACCTAGATTGGGATCTATTTGTTGAAGAGCAATGCCTATTTTTCCCCTTTGGCTAAGCACTAATGTTGTTGTAAGTTGTACATTACTCATGGAATGGGGCATGTTACTAATTAAATACATGAAACCCCCTATTTGTAACTCCAATAATAGCTAAAAAGTAAAATACAGTACTAAAAAGCACCACAAAGCATAACCACTTTCAAGACATCTAGCTGATACCTGCCACCATACCACACAACAAAACCACACAAATTAGTTACATGAGGAAGACAGGTGTCATAGCTGAACGTCAGTTGTTATTCATGTCCAAAAGGAGTTATACTACTTAGCAGTTTTGAATAGCAATTTGAAATATAGTCCAGTCTTCCCAAGCAAACATTGTTTTAGTAATAGGCCAAGCCATTATATCACCGTATCAGGGCGAGTGCCATGCTGATAAGCTTAGGTCAATTGGTCCATATCAGTTCATTTTTAGTTATGCACAAAATATGAAAAAGTTTAACCCGTTTTCGTTTTGCTTAGCCAAAAGACTTGGTGTGGATACATGTGCTGGTACTAGAGCAAATCCATGCTATGCTAACCCAAGTGATCCTTATAGAGCAAGGCGCGTCACACACTGCTGTTCATACTCCTGAGCATATCCATGCTTTCCAGTTGTATCTCACCAAAAGTCTAAAGTAATACTTATTAGGGTAAGATCAAGTTTTGCCATGATTGATTGTATAATTGTTTCTGAACAAAACCATGCTATACATAAATTAAACATCAACCATGGTATGGGAACATTGCTTTGGATAGACGTGCTTAAATTATTAGTAAGTGATTTCCATACAAGGTATTAGAGGTGTTCAAGCAAGCTTTCCATAAAGTATTTCGATAGTTTGTGTAACTTTTCCGGAGATTATGTAATATAAGGTTCCAATTTGAACCGAAAGTAAACTGTAGTAAGTCGTAGTATTAAAGAGGATGCTACATAGTCATAAAACATTTGCAAGTTTTAGTGATGAGACTCTTTTATTAGCTATCTTGAATTCTTAGAAAGTCATTCAGTTTGAGAATTGGTATTTAGTACATACACTATTGAGTCCCATAATTATTTTTGTAGGCAAACAAATAAGAGCAATAAAACTATCATATTGTTTATCACTGGAACAGTGAGCAAAGTTACTGATAGCTTTCCATTCTAGCATGAAAAGTCACCATATACTCCATCGCTGGAACAGTGAGCTATTTAACTTGATGTTAAACATTCTATTATGTAGTTTGTTTCCTAATCTGATGATACAGTTGTCGATTAGGAGATCATTCCACTGATAAAATAAATTTATATCAAGAGTGAACCATTTGTGTGATTGCTTTTTATAGTCGGATTTACACCACCATGATGCATAGAGAGAGATACAACACTGCACTTAGTTCCTCTTGACAAAGCAAGACTGAAGCTTTTTAAAGCCTTATAATCCAACAAGGTAAAGTATAGCTGAAAAGTAGAATATAGTACTAAAAAACACCAGCGTTTTTGTGATCCAAATGAAAACAAAACTTTGAGTACTTTAAACAATGTTCATAATCCGTACAACATGCTGCTCTTCACACGCGTGGGCTCAGATTTGTGTCTATGATCTTTGATTTGGTTATCAATGCTTGTTGTTTGTCAAATTGCCAATCTAAAGCAATCTTTTGATGACTAGTTTTTTGATAGATTGTTAAGCAAGTACGTAGTCACTCTTGTGGATATTTGAAGATCCATTTATGGTCCAAAAAGTACTGTACTTTCACATAGGTAACTTGAAATGATGTTTGTGTCGTTTTCACTAGTTCAACTCTCTTGTTGAAAGTTTTCCATGCTGCCACAATCAAACGTGTGTCTTTCAGTGTCAATGCCCTCAACACGAAAGTGATATCCATAGGCCTACATGGCATTGTATGTTTTGTACTGGCACAACATACCATAAATATTTAGCACAAAATATCTTGAACATTTTAGGATTAAGGATTTAGATCTAGAATAAACAAATTCATGTCACTACCCCTTTGAATTATTGACCTGCCATGAACAATTATGAGCGAATTCCCACTTTCTTCTGTTACGTACTCACCATTTTCTGTTGCTTTTTTGAGAGTATCATAAATCCATTCACATGTGCATCAAGAAGGTAAATGTTCTAACAGTTTGTCATTCTCATGTGATTGGTGAGCCACTGTCCTATTCCTATAAGAGTACTTTTGTTTTCTACGTCTCAAGGGCACACTTCCCTCCTTTTTGGCTTTTTCGTACTTCAAAATCCACTTGCCTATTTTTTCCACAATTATTTAAAATGAACATTCCAATTTTTTAACGTAATGGTGTGGCCATTTTTTTAACGACGTCTTTTCTTTGGAATTATTCACCTTTAACATATTTGTCTTCATGATCACACCATAACCTTGGTGTGTTAGGGTGAGGTGAAACAATGATTCTTGAATAAGCCAACTTTCTATGATGCTACCTTCTGGCCTTGCCTTTTGTCTCACAAAGTCTTTTAGAACTTTCATAAAATGCTCAAGGTAGAAAATCCACTTATTATGATTTAGTATTTGGCCTCCCAACATGATGTGCCATAGTTTGTGCTTTTTAGGTTCTACAATTTGTAGCTATTTAATTCTGTGTTTTTTAAACTACATGTAAACATATAGTAGTAATATCTTTTAGCTTTTATGACATAGTTAGCAAAAAGTATATCCTTTGGCCAAAAATAAAAATAAATGTGGTGGGAGATGTGCTCATGTATTGGAGATGTCATTGACACCTCATGCACATATGTGTAAGTCATTAAGTATTTGGACTAGTTCAAAGAGTTATTGAATCAGATAAAGAATTTTGTAACTACAAAAGTTGGCCATGTACTTTGAAATATAATTTGTTTGTCCACATCACTTGAAATACTTCTCATCACCTTGATCATTAGAAACTTTATACATGCACATTATGACACCAAATTAGAAGTCAATTTTCACTATGGGTGGACACTTTCTCTCAAAAGTGGGGCCCCTTTCCATGTGCAATCCATGTGCAACATGCTAGGCTTGAAAATGGGATGTTGAAACTTGAGCTAAGAAAATTTGAGTACCTCAATTGATGATGATGATGCAAGCTTTCCTTGATGACGAAACTTGATATACAATATTTTACATTGGAAATTTTGGAAGAGATTCACATGCATTGTTGTGATAGGACCCTTACATGGCACGAGGGATCATAATTTGCATCAATAGAACAAAGATTTCCTCACATGTCCAGACACTTTGCAAGAAATTATGACTAGGTATTCTCTTAAGATTGTGTGGTAGCCTTGATATGGTTGTGCAATCTCCACTAATAGTTGATAAAGCTGAGAAAGTACACTTTCAACATATAATATAAAGCCAACTATCCAAAACATAGGCATGGACATGTGCATATGCATGGAACATGCATAAATAAGTACATACCCAAAGTACTCAAGTAACGAATCTACAAGGTTAGGTTAACCATTAAAGACATTGCACACAACCATTTCTAAGTAACTACCACAATGTAATAGGCCATACCAAAACAATTAGAATTCCAGAGTAGCAATGTAACATCCCTATTGTATTTTTTTAATTTATGGAAAACACTCTACACAAATTTTAATGCAATTAATTGTGTAGATTTTTGTTATAAATATGACCTTCTTTGCTAGATTAATGAACTTATTAGTTGTCATATCTATAGAAAGAGTAAGAGTCACATCAATCTTTATGCAAAAAATGTTGAGAACAATTGGACTAGAGAATTCAGTTTACTGGGTGCCAATTCATCCTACTCTTATTGAATGGTTTCTCCAACCTTGCAATATCTTTCATTTATCCCATATGCTATCTCCATGAACAACATACATGTAATCTCAATGTAACTCATAATGGGTCTCTAAAAAAGAGTATTTTTTCTTTTGTTGAATATTGTTGTAACTTCATCAATGCTAGAAAATAATATATTTTTGTGTCATGAGAATGGAGAACAAGAAAGAAGGAAGAGGAGGGATTGGAAAAAATCAAATATGAGGGAAGGAAAATAGGTGCATTAGAAGATAGCCTATAGATGAGAGAGAGAGAGAGAGAGAGAGAGAGAGAGAGAGAGAGAGAGAGAGAGAGAGAGAGAGAGAGAGAGAGAGAGAGAGAGAGAGAGAGAGAGAGAGAGAGAGAGAGAGAGAGAGAGAGAGAGAGAGAGAGAGAGAGAGAGAGAGAGAGAGAGAGAGAGAGAGAGAGAGAGAGAGAGAGAGAGAGAGAGAGAGAGAGATGTCATTTAAAAAATGTGAAAGCCCAAAAAACTATAAGCCAAGACCTTGATAAACTGATTGCATTGAGTAAAAAATTGGGTAGAAAGGTATCAAAAAAGATTTGCAATGTAAATGCCAAAAGCAAGTCTGAATTTGAAATAAGACTACAACAAATAAGAAGGGGATTGCTAAATCGATTGAGAAAATTAAGAAACTTTTTGAGATGTGGCTATGTGAATTAGGATAGTTTACAAGTTGTTGTCTTGAAGACAATCGGTTTGCTTAGAGATACTATTTATTTTTACTAGTTTTGTCTTTATGTGATGCCCAATTGTAAGCTTAATTGAATTTTGATCTATCAATTGAGAAATTGCAATCAATATGATGTTAAGTTCTAGTTAACTTAATATAATCTTATTCTGATTTCTAGAGATGGTATTGATTTTCAATGCTCTTTGACCTATTTGGAAAATTGTTTTAGTTTGCTCTTGATAAAAATATTTCAAAGGATGTCCCAATTGGTAGACCTAATTGTGAAGGAGTGAAGGATTGGGACTATGAAGAGGAGGAGAAGCTCTGAATTGAATCTAATGTGAAGAAAAGAGGAAGTAGAGGAAAGGGAATATTTAAAGAGAGACATTTGCTATTAATCTTAGTAGATTTTTATATGGTGTTGTGGGTAATGTGGAGATTCAACATCTTGAAATATCTTTGGTTGAAAATAGAACTAATTATAAGGAAATCAAAAAGCTACTTGAGAGGAAATTTACCCTAGTCAAGGAAGGAACAAATAAAGTATGTAGAGAGGTGCATGGGCACATGATATTCATGTGCTAAAAATTTTCTAGACATAAACTCCTTGAAGTGTAGAGAGCATTGTATAATTGATAAAGACAAAAATATTAGTTTTGACATCCATTAGGTAGTGTTTGGAAAACACTTGGAGCATGTAAATAGGTCAATAGTGACATATTTTACAGATATAATCCTTCTAAATAGGCTATCATACCAAATTTTTTTATGAGGAGGAATTAGTGCATTGTTAGAAATGATAGTTGCCATGGATAAGCATTATTACCTTTTTAAACCATGTCATGTACATATAGAGTTTTGATTTTGGATCCATACTTTTTATTGTTCAGAAGTGGTGCATGTATTTTGTTGTTAGAACATATTATTTTAAGGTGTTAGTTTGGATTAGCTTGTTGTTTTTCCCTCCAATTTTTGAAGGGTTTATTCTTCTCCAAAGTCTTTTAAGAGGGCTCTTTTGGAGAGTTTGTTAAACTGCTTGTATTACCAAAAATATAAGACATTTGTATCCCATTCTACTTATTGTAGTATGCTTTTTTTTATGGAGAACACAAAAAGCACTAATGCTTGTGGCCTAAGAATTGTAGTATCTAATATTGACTAGTTGAAAATTTTCAGCCGAAAAGATATTAGAAAACGTGAAAATTCACATGTGTGGGAATGCCCTAATGTGTGATAATGATCTCCTAAGCTTTGTGTTTGCACTTTAGATCAACTATAGATTGAGAATCAAGGTCTATGTCAAAAACAAAGACAAAATCACAAATCTACATGCATATAAACACAAGACAAGTACTTTCACATGTGTGGAAGTGATATTTGAAAAAAAAATAAGTATGAAAATCTCTTGCTCTCGAGTAGAGAGAGAAAGTTCCAATCAAGCCTTGACTAGAGAGAGAAAGTAAAATAGTCACAAATTGCCAAATCTCCATTAACTCTCAAAAACTCAATACAATAGTAAAGTGAATCAATCTACAAGTAGTATCTCGAGGTAGTCCATGCTCAATTCCTATTGGACCTCTTTTCTAGCACCTCTTAAATCCTATTGGATGAGTGACTCAACATCCCTAAATATGACCAAACTAGTTGATATTTCTCACACTCCCTCTTCAACTAGTTATAGCATAGATTTTGAAAATACACCAAGTGATGTTCTATGCTTTGTAAAGAAGTCTTTTTCCAATGCTTTGCTGAAGATATCAGCCACACATTTAGTGTAGCAAGAGAGATGATGACCCGAATGCTTACCATCTTTGCCATGGGTGCAAAGGTTTCATCATAGTCAATACCATGTTCTTGTGCATATCCCTTGGCCACCAACCTTGCTTTGTGTTTGTTGATTGATCCATCTTGGTTTGTCTTCACCTTGAAGATCCACTTGCATCCAATAGCTTTCTTATCCTTTGGAAGTTCCACCAACCTCCATGTGTTGTTCTTCATAAGAGCTTGATACTCAAGATCCATTGCTTGGATCCACTCCTCTTTTTGCCTTTCCTCACACATGTAGGTTCATCAAAAGAGGTTAGGAAAGCATAGTTTGTTCCACCAACAACTTTCTTACCTTTTTCATCATATGTGAGTCTCAATGATTGTTGTCTTTCTCTTGATGTCCTCCTTGGCTTTTGACTTGAAGTAGGTCCTTCACCATCATCATCCAAAGTACCATCAATCATATCATCAACATCAAGAATGTTAGATCCAATGTCCACACCACCACTTGAAATCTGCTAAAAAAACCACCTGAGCAAAACAAATTCACTAAAAAATTCACAGATATGGCAAGTACACGAAAAATTCCACAAAAATGTAAGTCCAGATCCTCAGAATAGCCGTTGGTATATTGTTTCTTATAGACCACCCATTCTGACGACCATTCCGACCCCTACCAGATGCTTCTACTTAAGGGAAAGACTAGATCTACTCATCATAATTGGAGGTGGTCAATAATCAATTGAGATGAGTAGATTTTTACTAGAGCTAAAACACTTAAAAGAGCTTTAATGTTGAGGGACAAGCATATTGAGGGGCATAACACAATCAGAATAATGTAACTAATTTCTTGTGTAGTCTCTACAACAAACATTCTAAAAAAATCTACTTAAAAACAACCTACGCTACACAAATCTACTAAAAAATTCAATGATCTAGCAAGCTCACAACAAATTTCAGAGAACGTCGGAACAATCGTCGAAATAACAACCGATATACTATTTCTAACACAACCACCCATTCCAACCTTGTCTGTACCTGGTTTGGCTGAAAAATCTGTGTCTCAACTATTCAGATAGTGATCAGCCAAAGGTTGTTGTGCATACCTTTCAAGCAACATTATGGATGTTATGTTTCATGCAACAAATGGTTGTGTGGCTAAAACGTAGGGCAAAGGTGACATGGGGCATCCTTGTCTTATACCACTTCTAATTCTCATTATGCTTGATAGTCACTATTCATTTGCATTATTATTGATCTGATGATCACACTTAGATACTTCCAAATTTCTTACAATAACAAAAAAGATAGACCTCAATCCATCAAAAGATTTCTCTAGGTCAAGCTTGCATACCCTTGACAAAGTTTACTTCAAGTAACACGAAATCTTTTGAAACAAGAAGTGGCGGAAGACCCATTTTTTTTTAAGCCTTTAAGATTCTTTAAAATTCTCGTAAATTTTGAAACTTCAAATAAAAGAAGAAAAAAAGCATTTGTAAAGTACTACATTTTGCAAATAATCTAGATTAAGTGATGCAAGATATTTTTAAAATTTTAGATTCATTCTGTTAAAAGGATATAAATAATAGTTGCAAATCCATGCTATACAAGAGTCTGCAAACCTTACTTACCATTCTTAAAGTACTAATATAAATATTAGTACTTTAAGACATTACCCGAGAAATTGCTATAAGATAGTGCAAATAAACATTTGTGTAAGCCTATTCATACTAAGACCGGGGCCCTGCCATTCCGATCCTATGCGTGAATTCGTTCTTGGTACCAAACCATGCACTTACAAGAACATACAAGAAGTATGCAAATCCTTGTCTAGAAACCAGCCTGCTATATATTCCGGGGTTATGATCATTCAAAAAGCAAGCATGGATCTATCATATAAAAAATATATACGATTATCATATCATACTGCTTCAAGCTTACTTTGTCACGCTGTCTTTTGAGCCAAACTTAATAGAAACTTTTGAAAATTCATGCTCTTCTGACTTGAATGGTAGACGAGACCGATTCTTGTGAAGCAATCATGTTCGTGGTATGTAAAAGCGAGGATTGACCTTCCGTATCCATATCTAGAAAACTTAATAGCATAGAGACATGTATATGAGTACTCCGATAGTTTATAGCATATACTGAATGAGTTTGTTGTCTTCTTTTGAAAGCAAATTCTAGAGTGTAAATTTTTCGAGTGTCATACGTACCTTATACTTGCTGTCAATCGGAGTATACCTAACCCCTTCGTGCTCTTTTATGTTGTAGAACTGTATGAGATAGAGATAATCATGTATATAGTCATTACTCTATTATCATAGTGAGCTTTCTTCTGATACTGAGAAACATACACTTAGATAACATTCGATTATAGTCGTTTCTTTCATCAACCGTCAATATATTGTGATAACGACACATTTCTAGCATATATGTGTGAGAACTTGTAAAGAATAAAGCATGCATCGCCATCAACCCATCAAGCTATGCTAGTTTACATACATCTACTCGCTGGTCAGCGATTTTCAGCAAAAAATCTCAACGCTACTACATGCCACCATACTCGCGCTGTAGCATTCCTTCAATACTATTAGCCACCTCAGCGATTTCATGTCTATATGGTAGCGCTACCACAACCTTCATCGCTATCAGATAGGCTCAGATTTGAGAGCCCACAGATGGCCATCGATGGCAAGTATTGCAAGTATTGCAAGCTAACATGCATGCATACAACGATATTTGCTCTTCTCATATGCTTGCTAACAAAGCTACTGCGGAAATGACCAGAATACCAAAGGTTACAACCGAAATCATTCATCTCTTTTGCATATAAAGCTTTTATAGCAGAAGTAAATAAGTAAGAAGGCCACTTACCAAATTGTTTCAGAGTATGCTCTCTGATCGTTGCTACGTAAGCTCTCACATTGCATTTCTTGTCAAGCCGAAGCAGAAAGTAAAATAGGATGACAAGAGAAGAGGAGAGAGGGCGTGGAGAAAGCATTCAAGCCCAATCCATCCTTATATAGATGCATTTGAAACAAGAGTACCCAAGAAGCAAAGTGATCGTTTTCGTATGAAATAGCTTCATTGATCTTGACCGTTGAACTGGCATTGGTGGTTTTCAAATTTCCCTCTAAAAGTTACAAAGGGTCATATATCTCTCTTTAAAAAAAAAACAAAAACCAAGGGCTGTGTAAAATGAAGAAGTTGTGTACCATTCATGAGAGAGAGAGAGAGAGAGAGAGAGAGAGAGAGAGAGAGAGAGAGAGAGAGAGAGAGAGAGAGAGAGAGAGAGAGAGAGAGAGAGAGAGAGAGAGAGAGAGAGAGAGAGAGAGAGAGAGAGAGAGAGAGAGAGAGAGAGAGAGAGAAGATTTCACATAGTTCTCCTTGACAAGTAAAGACCAAACCCTTTGAACCCTTTTATTTTATAGCATAATAGGTAAAAACAAAGTTGTATAAAGTCTTACAATACAAGGTACCATAAAGCGAAGCAAGTTTTAGAATACTTAGTTGTTATCTGCCACCATCCCACAACACAAAATTGCACGAGTTAGTACAGTGGGGAAGACAAGTGTCATAGCTGAGAATCAGTTGTTATCCATGTCCGAAACAAGATTCACTACTTTATTAGCTCAAAGGACATTACATAGTCTACGTCCAATCTTCCCAACCATGACTTGCTTTCCTAGCAATACGTTCTCCCCAAAAAACTGAATCGTATCAAGGCAGACACCATACTGATCAGTATAAAGGCACAATGAACGTATGAAGTTCAGATTAGCATTTCACATATGTAAGAAGCTATTATATATTACACAGCATACAAGGAGTTACAGCTCAAGCTTTAGCGTCGAGTACTAGCGCAGATCCGTGCCATACTGGCCCCTTGAACTCTAAGAAGATTTCTTAGAGTCTAAATGGCATGAGGCTTGGGAAAATCCATGCCATTCAAGCCTACAAGAGTCGAAAACCTAATCAAAATTCTAGCTTACATATTGCATCCACATTTTGTCCTGTATCTTATGACAATATCATTCTACATTTAAAAACAACTCTAGACACCTTGCATAACATTTCACATCACGTTTAAATTGGTGTACAACCCTAACATATCTTTTTAGCGTTTGTGAGGGCAAGCATATCTCATATCGTTATGTAAATCATGATCAACATATCCATTTGTGAAAAACCTAATCATAGGTTTATGTAAACAAGCACTAATGGTGTTTAATACGAAGTTCTGCATTGCCTTGTACCTGAATTCATGGTGAAGAGATCTCTTGATAACTACCCATCCTCCAACAAGTATGCGACACACCTTCCTTATAGACTAATAATTCAAATACGAGAGAGAGAGAGAGAGAGAGAGAGAGAGAGAGAGAGAGAGAGAGAGAGAGAGAGAGAGAGAGAGAGAGAGAGAGAGAGAGAGAGAGAGAGAGAGAGAGAGAGAGAGAGAGAGAGAGAGAGAGAGAGAGAGAGAGAGAGAGAGAGAGAGAGAGAGAGAGAGAGAGAGAACCCACCAACTATTCCACAGTTAGCAAGGTGTCCCACCAAGAGAAAATGAGCATTGTCTGGAAGATTAACCATCATTTCAGAAAACACATTATGCCTATGGATATTATTAGTAATCTCATATAATTTTTCTTTCATAAAGCCATTCTTTTGGAAACTCGTGAGGATATCGTGCACCTCAGTAATGAAGGTATCTCGGTTGCTACAACAATACATGGCAGCGATAACTTGTGAGATGATTACTTTGTATGAGTTGAAAACTGGCCTATTGGATGACAAATGTATAAACTAAAAGTAGGAAAAGGGAAGCTCCTTTCTCTTGTCAAACTTTTTCAAGTGAAAGATCCTAGTACAAGTAATGTTTATGCCTAAAGGGTGCCTTTAGATGGGACAACAAGCTAAGTAGAATAAAGTCTCATGACTGGCATAAATTCTTACATGTAGGCATGTTTTTTAAAATTCACTAGGGCCCTTGAATGTTACAATGGATAGCATGTCTTGTTTCAATAGACATATATGTATGTCAATGACCACATTGTTTTTGTGTATGTAGTTTGTGATCCCCTTGGTGTTGAGAGGGTTTTTGACATAAGAGCTCATGAGTGCAATCTACAAAATTAGTATTTTAGTGAGGTATGACCAATGCAAATCACATTATTTTTTATAGAGATGATTTAAGATTATCTAACTAATGTGTATGTAATTGTTGTCTAATTTTCTTATGAAGATACATTTCATCCAAGGAGATACCGCTAACATCCATTGAGGCAACAAGACAAAGCTCAATCAAGGCAATATGTTTGATCGAGAAGCACTTTCCCACATCGATTCTCACCATTCAAATGCATCTCATTGTGCATTTGGTAGATGAGGTGGCTGTTTTAGGTACATCATCTACTTGCATCATTTGCCTATTCATAGTCGATCCTAGACAATTAGTATGGTGGTTTTGGTGTTCTCAATACAAGCATCGTCCATAGTTGATGGATGTTTTTCTTGGAACAATTTATGAAAACATTGAAAGGTTCGTAAGACAAAGATCAAGGCATGAGGGCAACATGGTAGAAGAGTGGCTAGTGCAAGAATCCATGGTTTATATCATGAAGTTTCTTGCTCAACCTTCGATTTCTTGTCTTTGGATAATAAGGATGATGAACGTGTTGTTGGTGAGGTTCTTCAAGGAACGGGAGTGGTTAAGAAAATGATTGAGTCCTTCAGGGAGAAGGTGAATAAGTTTTGCATTCTTAATAGCAAAGAAATACTAAAGTGAATTTCGAGATATGAAGAGGCCAATGCTCATAGAAAACCACTCGAGCGACATTCAAGAGAGGGCATAGAAGATAAATGTACCCACATGACCTCACCCTTCTATCCAAGGACAACCGCTCATAGAACAACGCTCGAGCCACATTCAAGAGAGGGCATAGAAGACAACTATACCCACATGACCTTACCCAAGGACATGATGCTTGATTGGCTACATGATGCCCTTAGACAAGCCACACCAAACAACGAAGAAGTAATAGAGCAAGAGCGAGAATTTGCAAGGGGGTGTAATTTTCATGTAAATTCATTCACATTTTAAACTATTTTTTATGTATTTGATTGATATCATGCATTGTATAAGTTAATATAGCTTGAAACATGATGTCATAAATCAAGATTTATTTATTTTCTAACAAATTTTGTTCTTTCTCATTCAGTATAAAAAATACAATGCATTGTGGATTCGTGGATGACACATTCATACATAGCGCATTGATAAAAATAGAACCACATATGATTGCGGGGTCATGGCAAATTTTACCCAAGAGAGTCGAGCAAGCACGATTGACACCAATCCATCTCTTCTCAACTTGATTAGTGTGGGACAATCAATGACATCTTGGAAGTTGGATTTAGGCAATTCAGCTTTTTCATGTTTGATGTAAAATGGTTCAAGGTTAGTTGCAATGGTCCCAATGCAACTGTGAGGAAAGATGAGAGTGGCTATTTTGCCATTGACTCCACCAAGCTTTGGACAGATCAAAGCGATACATTTTCTTTTCCTCAACAATGTGAGTAGGCACATTTACGTGTTCAAGCCCATTTTTGATTCTATCTTTCAAAAAATGCTCAAAAAAAGCACTGAAAATTACACATCTTGTTGTAGTGAATAACAATTGGGCATCAAAAAATACTATTATTCTTCTATACTTGCAATAAAGCGACTTGTGGCAATTGTTAACTAGTGCTCACCTTAGAAGAGAAGACAATCTTTGTAGGGTGTTTACAATGTTAGATGAGTAATTGCCTATGGTTAAGCATGTATATAAAGTAACACAAGAAAGCCCATATCTAAACATTTGGTTTTGTTGATCTCTAAACAATGACTAATAAGGAATCAATCAAAAGAGGTGTGATTGTCTTGTCACATCCCTAGAGATATTAATTCCAAATGGAAATTGAAGGATGACCAGTTTACTTGAAAAATGATGTTTTTGCTATGAAAAAGTGAAAAATGGTTATTTTGGAGAATGTACTAAGGGCTTGTTAGTACTTGAAAGATTGTGCAAAGTAGAAGTTGCACATTAATGTCAATCAACTACAGGAATGAAGAAAATCAACTATTTTTGAAATTTCACTATCACTTGTGGGAAATTTTTGATGCATTAAACTTGGGGTCAAAAAATCCTAAAATGGATACTCACAAAAATTGTTGCGGTCTTTAGACCATAGAAAGATGGATGATCAATGCTTCATCATCAAGATGTTTACTTTGTGCAGGATTTGTAAATCTGAAGCAATAAAATTTTATTTGAAGGAGATACTTCACTATTTGCACCAATATTCAATTTAGTGCAAGAAGCCTAGAAATGCTTCAACTTATGTTTTTTCCAAAAGCTCAAATTCAAGTAGAAAACTTGGATGATTAGTCCTAAGCTCAAGAGGGATCTAGAAGTTTGTTGATGATGTATTATTATGTGGAAGCATAAATGCTAGATAAATCTTTATAAAGTGATCAAAATTGCAAAATTTTAGTATCTTTATGAGAACTTGATTTTATTGTATGTTTGAAAGATTTTGTTTAGATACATAGTAACTTTAGTTGAATCAAAGGGCATGTTAGTTATAAGAAACATTAGACATATATGTACACTTCTGCATTCTAATATCGATACAAAATAATTTGCGGCATGTCGGTGGATAGCTCCTTTCCTCACTTCTACATGTAGAGTATGATTCTAGCCAACATATGGACATCTCCTTCTATAAATGGCATTTGAATCTCATGCATATACACGTGATTAATCATTGCACACTAGGTTTGATAGATTCAATATGAATTTCTTTGTTAGACGAAGAAACAAGTTTGTAGAGGCAAAGATAACCATGCACTTGTGAAGCTATTTATGATTCCAAATCACTTAAGTCCTTAATACTTTGGCAATATATCATTATTTTTTGGCATTCATGTGTGAGATATGCAACATGAAAGCTCCATATATGCATCTTAAAAACCATGTTGGAATTCAAGTTTATTAACTATGTTTGAACCTTTATATAACAAGTGGGGACGTCCCTTCCCATGTGCCACATCCTAGGATTAGAATGATATGGAAAGTTGAAGTGCAAAGATAGGGCTGTCTCAATTGACGATGATGATGCAACCTTTCATGATGACTAGACTTAAGATATCATAATTTACTCTTCCTTATTTAAAGTATACTCACATGTATTGGTGTGCCTCATCACTTACACAACACGAGTCATTATAATATGTACTAATACAAAGAATATTGGTTTATATCATCATCCCCAACTTACATGAGACCATGACGAAGAGTCCTCTTAAATTGTAAAAAATGTATAGTGCTTGGACATGGTGGCACTATCACCAATGGTAATGATGGAGTTGAGAAAGTGCACCTTCACTATATTTTGTAACACTATCCATAACACAAGGATCGCCATGTGCATATGAATCGATTAAGAGAATTATTGAGAAAGTACTCAATTGGTGAACCTGTAAGGTTGGGTTAGCCATTGAAAAACTCTAGTATTATCTTAATAAAATCTATAAGGCATTGATTTCCAAGAAACTATGTTAATGTAGAGTAAACTATGAAACTACTAACATTGCTAGTTAGAAAATTCTAAGTAGATTTCCAATAACATATCAAGAGGACCTGGTAGTAAACCATTCCAATATATAACTAGGAACTTACATTGTTTAGCCAAGTTATGACCTATTGAAGTTTTTTTTTGTAGAACTAATGCTCACATATTTCAATTGAACTAGCTAAGTATGAATACTAAAAGATGCAGTTTTCTTCACATGATTGGAAAATAATCTTTGTACTTTGCATAAATTCACAATAAGACCAAGAATCTTAATTGGTCTGCATGAAAAACATTTGGGGATATTGGAGGACCTCAATTTAACCAATCTCTTATATGTGAATCCATCTTTTCTTATGGATTAGTTCTCAACAATGCAACTTCTTTTGTTGACCCCATATGCAATCCTCACCAACTAGATACATGCACATGTCAGTGTAGCTAATCATAGATCACTAAACAATATGAAAATTATTTTTATTTTTTGCAAATTTTGTGGGAATCTAGTGGTATAAGAGTGATTGACAATTCCTTGAAAACACATTCTCAAATCCATTTTTTTTTTTCACTTAAGAGACATTCATTGACAAAAATATATATCTTGGTAACTTATTGGAACTTAGACTATTGTGTACAAACCTACAATCAATTACATTGAAGGCTTGTGCACAACATTTAATACAAGTCCCATGAGTGATGGCTTTGTTCAATTGATCTATGAGAGCAAATTTTGCTCTCGCTACACACTCAATTTGAGGCAAGTTTCTAGATAGCTAGGATTTGTTGAGAATGAAACTTTCAAATTATTTCAAGTTTTGTGTACAATAACATCACACACACACACACACACACACACACACACACACACACACACACACACACACACACACACACACACACACACACACACACACACACACACACACACACACACATATATATATAGCATAAAACTATTTTAGAGAGAGAATGTGTGAGGTGCCATAAAAAATGTCACACTTTGCCGACAAAAAATGTCACTCATTTGCAAAAGGAAAAGCTAAATAGGTTTTTTTAGAAAAGTGGTAAAGACAAAACAGCCTCCAAAAATATATAAACACTTTTTGTGGGTAAGTGCCCATCGACTGGCACAAGCAAGTAGTATGCACACACACACACACACACACACACACACACACACACACACACACACACACACACACACACACACACACACACACACACACACACACACACACACACATGTATGTATATTTCACATCAGAAACCAATACAATAGTCAGTGTTTAGCAAATTAAAACCGTTTAATGATTCAACAGTCAATGAATACTATGCAACAAAGACAATGGGTGAAGCCTTCAGTAGGTTGTTTAGGATGTGCTGAAAGATATTAAATAGTCGTTCTTTTTTGTCTAGTGGATATGGACATAGCTACAAGAATTGTCCTACAAGGCCAAATGTACCAAAAATTGATGCTCCAGGTGAATATGATATCCATTAACCAGAAAGGGATTTATCACAACCTATAGCTCCAATAAGACTATATCAACCAACTATACCATGGCTAGTAATGGCAATCACAAAAAACACAAGAAAGTAGCACTGAATTCACCTCCTACTACAAGATAATGGATTTATCATCCGCATTAATATGTTGTGTTCTTGGAGCTCTATTTGGATTGGAAGTCTTGGGAGACGTTTAATTGAGGGAGAATTATTATGTATTTCATATGGTGATTTGTCCGTGAATTATTGATTTGAAATTCACAATTTCATAACTTTTGCCCAATTCAAATGCATATGATGCATATCATAGTGTGGCAATGCTAGTGATCACATTTTTAATAGGATGATAATGGTATACCACATGATTATCGATGAATTCAACTAGATGAATCTGTACAATTTGCAAGATTTAGGCATGGATCATGACAAGGACGTGCAAAGGCACGCCGATTCCACCTACATTTAGAGGAGCAAGAAGATGCATCACATCATAAGGAAGTGACATTTCATGAAATTTGAGGATGAAGAAATTGATGCCATGATGGATGCATTCTTTACAAATTTGATAGATGGTGACAAATAAAGCACCAACAAGGAGCTTGACATGCATTGCTTTGTATGAGGGTGCACAAATATCAATGTTATGAGCTTGTCTGTTACTCTTAAACTTACAAACCAAAAATGATTGAACACAAGTGTCATAGAGCTATTAGGTGAGTCTATGATTTGATTATCTTTGACATAAATTTTTTTCTATTTAGATGAGTGTGTAACATGTTGACATGAAGACAATATGACGTGTTACTCAAGAAAATGTTGTCTCCAAATAATACCATGGTTGCATCGAGACAAGAAACAAAAATGATATTAACATCGATTGATATGTATTACAAAAGTATTTGTGCTTGTCCCAATGATTTCATACTTTATCAACATGAGTTTGAGGGGGTGAGCACGTGTCTACATTGTCGAGCTCATCATTTTAGATAGGGTAAGACATTTGTTTGTCATACCAAGGATACAATGTATGTTTAAGTGCAAGTCCATAGCAGAGCTCGTGACATTGCACTCGACCAACATATGGTATTATGAGGACTCCTGTCGATTCTCCAACATGGAAGCATGTAGATGATATGTGGCTTGAGTTTAAGGATGAGCATCAACATTTACATCTTGGGTTGGAGATGCATGGTGTGAATCCATTTGGATTTCACTCTATGTCATGGTCCACATGGCCAGTAGTTTTGGTGCATTATAGTATTCCTCCTTGGCTAAGTATCAAGAAGGAACATCTCATGCTTGCCAATCTTATACCAAGAAAATACATGGCAAAGAATATGGATGTATATATTATGGCTCCCTTGATAAAAGAACTTCAAATGTTGTGGCAAGGAATTGAAGTGACCAACATTGTTTCTTAATTCAAAATATAAAATAGCAAAATTATAATAGAGTTGGCGATTTATTTTTTGTTGAAATTTATAAATATAGCAAATTTAGGCAAAAAATAGTTTCATGTATGTATTGGATATTTCTTTTACATAAATATCAAAGTCTAAGGCTAAATGTTTTCAAATCTATCATAATTATATCAAAGTTGGGCTATACAGTTTTGGTTTTGATGGTGAAATTTAAAATTTTTCTAACAAGAAAAAAAACATATAGCCAAATAGCGAAAAATGGCCCAAATAATTAAAAACTTTGGTGGCCAATGTCTCAAGACCAATCATGTAGACAAAGGAAGCCCTTATGTTTTGTTTTTTTGCTATAAAAACGACAATGCAATGTGGTAACATGGATGACTTTTTTTGTGTGAAGCACATTCATAAAATAGATACACATTTTTGTGTGGAGTCATGGCAAATTTTATTCAAGAGAGTTGATCAAGGCACAATTGATACTGATCTGCTCTCTTCTGAACTTGGATTGTCCATCAAGACCCAAACCACCGTCGGTAACTGCTCCATTGAATATGATTACAATCAAACAGAGGCCAGCAGTCCAACCTACTGAACCAAGTGCGATGGTTGTTACACGAGCTCAGAAGCAAAAATGAGTTGATGTTAATCCAACACCTGTTGAATCTGTGCCAACTAATGATATTCCTCTTGGAGGTTGGATTTAGGCACTTTAACATCCTTGCATTGTTATTGCTTGGTTTGTCTCAACAAGATGTTGAGGGAAAGAAGGTAGTTGTTTGTTCAAAGGTAAGTTGTTTATCCCTAAACCCTAGAGGTGGTTGATACAATTATATGATGTGGGTGAAGGGCAAAGGGATGTCTTATGTTAATATTGTTGATTATTGGACGTGAGCAGATGAGAAAGCAACATCATCATGTCATGGCCTCACATACGTGGACCCCAAGAGTAGAAGATTGCAAACCAACGTCACATGGGAAGGACTTTTTGAAGAGAGAGAGAGTTGCCAGTTCCTTGTTGTATTGCTATATATTTTTCTGATGGAGTTGTTCTCTTGTGCAATCTTTTCAAGTATTTCAACTTTCCTTGCTGCCTTTGTGAGCAATTGTTTATGTGGCATTGGCTGCCTTTTACGATCCGAACTTGATCAGTGTGTTCTCAACGCGGAATTTCGAACTGTGGTAGGTGTTCAATGTTCATTGCTGCAGCTTTGAAATTGAAGGCGTCGGTGTTAAGGAGAGGAGTTCAGTCTTTTGAGCTGCAGCAGACGAGTATTTCCTACTTTGTTACCGTAAGTTTTAAACACTACACTTTAGATTGCAATCAGTAATAACGTATTAACTAGTGTAGCTTTTAAGTTTTAAATTAGAGTCTTTCGCATGAGTCTAGTGAGTTACCCAAACACTACCCTGTAAACTGTAATCAGTCAGCCCCTATCTGGTACTTTGCAGTCTTATAAAGCGAGTCTTCCGCGTTCTGGTGAGAAAAATCTAGTCTCTTACGTATCTGACGATCTGATATCATCTCTTTTACTCATTGCTCAGGGCTCCTGTGCTAACTGATTTCTGGTCCTCCATGAACCCTCACCACACGTTAGTTTACAGTCACTTTTTGTTGTCAGACCCTTTTTTGTGGAAAGCCCTGCAGTACTGCGCAGAGGAGGGATCAACTTTTCCCAAGCGCAAGAGTAAATTTGAGGCTTCTTCCTGACTCCTGACTCCTACCTGATCCGACACCGTATCCATTTCTCTCGGAAGATTTCTTAGCTGAAACTTGAAAACGCAATGCAGCTTTTGGTCACAAGTTTCCAATTTGGGATTCGTGACTCATAAGGTGCAGAAGATTCAAGAAATGCCTATCCACTGACTATTCACGGGGTAAATTTTTCAATAACTTAAATGGCCACCTTCTCCTGCACCAACTTCCTAACTCTAGGACCGACTCTAGGTCTTAATATCTTGTCAGAGCCAATGATAGTCCCGAGCTGCACAATATAAGGGCGTCACTGAATTGCATGCGAAATCACAAGAACACATGAAAGTTTGTACTTACACATGAGACTTTCAGCAAGCGGCCACTCACGCTCGTATGTTTTGATCTTCAGGCAGAAATATGGCAGTCGAAGGTTTGATCGTGGGGACTCTGGTTCTCTTGAGTCTTTCAACCTTGCACATCGTGTATGGCCGCGGTTACAAAGCTGGAGCTTGGAATAACGGCCATGCAACGTTTTATGGTGGTGGCGACGCATCAGGGACAATGGGTAAATCTCTCAATCTCTCTCTCTCTCTCTCTCTCTCTCTCTCTCTCTCTCTCTCTCTCTCTCTCTCTCTCACATTCATATACACGCACACGCACAGCGCGCTAAGGGTATTGTGTTGTCATCTTCCAGGTGGTGCGTGTGGCTATGGAAACCTGTACAGTCAAGGATATGGCACAAACACAGCTGCCCTCAGCACTGCTTTGTTCAATAATGGTCTCTCCTGCGGGGCTTGCTTCCAACTAAGGTGCATTGCAGACCCTCAATGGTGCCTCCCAGGATCTCCCTCCATTCTCATCACAGCTACAAATTTCTGCCCACCCAACAATGCTGAGGCAAACGACAACGGTGGGTGGTGCAATCCTCCACTGCAGCATTTCGACATGGCAGAGCCTGCATTTTTACAGATTGCACGCTACAAGGGAGGAATTGTGCCTGTTCAGTTCAGAAGGTATATTGACACTTTCCCATTTCTCACATACAGGAAACTATTACACTAGCTACAATGTACATGTACGCAATCAAGCCTACAGCTCTGTGATTTTCTAACCAAAAATCAGTTGAGCTAGCTTATATCTTCCTGCTGCAAAGCATCAAAACAGAATTTACGTTAGATCAAGTGGGCCAGCAAACAATATTCCACTACAAAACAGCATATTATTGTATGATTGTATTAGCTGTTTGTTGAACAGTATTGCTACCGTAAAGGATCAGGTTCAGAAATTACACTCAGCTGGGCATAACTGGGAATTGTTGATGTTGCAGAGTGCCATGTATCAGAAAAGGAGGGATTTATTTCACCATCAACGGCCATTCCTACTTCAACCTGGTGCTGGTATGGAACGTGGCTGGAGCTGGAGACGTGGTGGCAGTATCCATCAAGGGCTCCGCAACGGGGTGGCAGGCCATGTCCAGAAACTGGGGCCAAAATTGGCAGAGCAACTCTCTGCTGGATGGCCAATCTCTGTCCTTCATGGTCACCACCAGCGACGGCATCACCGTTACTTCCTACGACGCAGCGCCCCCAGATTGGCAGTTCGGCCAAACATTTAGCGGCCAGCAGTTCTAACTGACCAACGGTGGCTGCCTCAAACCATCTGGCCGTTATATTGTTGTCAAACAAAACCATAGCTAAATTTATCTCTGTCAATCTCACATTACTTAACCAGCTATTTCCACCTTCACCAAATAGCTGCTACTTTTGGTACAAGAATTATCATTTGTTGGGAGGATGCGGAGGTGGTGTCCAAACGCCACCCGCTCCAAATACTAAATACAAAGCAGTTGCACAACCATTTATGCTACATGCTGACAACCGCCCACTTCAGTTGCTGCCAATGCCCACTAAGGGCAATCCATGGAAACATGTGTGATCATCATACATATATGATGGTCTCCTCCTACTCCATATCATAGAACTCCATTTTTTGGTGTAATTGTTGTAATGAATGTAGTGATGCAATTGAGGTTTCCTACATGCTAAATTTACTAAACCAGAAATAATTTTCACCAATTTGGACCAATTAGATTGCCCCTCTCCACTTGGATTCCTTTCAATAAAAGATCACATCCTTATATTGAATCAAGTTGAATAGCATTGTTCCATGTTATATCAATTAATTATATTCTAGAGAGCATGTGCTGATATCATTTGACCTCTCAACGAAGCTTTGTTAAGAATGAAACTTTATTTTTTCCTGTTATGTTATGTTTTTATTTATTTGTTTGAAACGTCTCACTATATGGATTTCTTGTGTTAATGTTGCTATACTACTAGTAAAACTAAGTACAATGCCAAAGACAACTATTCACATGTACCACACAATGTTAGGAATCATATTAAATCATGTATGGTGTAAAGTTTACACCTCTCGAGGGGGTCATAAAGCCATGCCCAAGGACTTTACATGACGTAAAACTTGATCTAATTTTTGTTGAAATTTTGTGTCATTATAGCAATTTGAGCAATTTCCATGGCCTTTCTGTCCTTGACAAGAAAAAAAAAATGTTTACCCTTAGTTTCACCAGTCGGTATTTAGATTGAAAGAGTATCCTCGATATATACGACATTAAACTCTTCGATATTATCCTTGTTAAAAATTGTGATTTTTTTAACAACTTCGTTGACCCTAAATAATTTATGAGCACTGACAATCAATGTGTTCTTGATCGTTAGTCTATGTGGGATATTTGATGGTGTCCGTGGGTGAATGTGTTGTTAGGTATCAAGTGTGGCCCTCATAAACCATCTTTTGTAGATGTTGTGAGTGACGTGCTTGCAAATTATACTCGCCACAAAATGGGGCATGCATTGTAGCCACTAGTTTGGAGCCCTACATTGAGACATCGTCAAAAACCCCTCTAGCACTGCCAATCAAAATTTTAAAAATAAATTCAGGGCAAAATGGAGCCATATACCCAAAATTTGACTCCATCTAGTCATCTTTTCAAAACCTATTATAAAGTCATTGAGAGAAATTTATTGTTGACCAAAAATAAAAGAAGAGTTTACAAACTATCAATTAAATTCAATCTGAAATGTATAACAACATGACAAAGTCATATTAAATCGTAAATATTCGTATAAAACGAGAATCATCCAGGTACAATGCATATGTTTATACATTGAAAATATTATTTTTTAATAAATTTATCGAAATATATTTGTAACCTGAGTCGACGTCCTCCTCACCAATGCCACCAAACTCCACATGCTGGTCTCAATTTGGGAAGTGCATTTGTTGCATGTCACAAACATGAAATATTGAGTTTAAGAAGAGAGAAATAGGAAGAGAGAGAAAAAAAACAAGAAGAAAGCAATAGAACATGAGAGAGAGAGAGAGAGAGAGAGAGAGAGAGAGAGAGAGAGAGAGAGAGAGAGAGAGAGAGAGAGAGAGAGAGAGAGAGAGAGAGAGATGTCATTTAAAAAATGTGAAAGCCCAAAAAAGCATAGGCAAACATCTTGATAAACTGGTCGCATTGAGTTAAAAATTGGGTAGAAAGCTATCAAAAAAAATTTTGCAACATGAATGCCAAGCAACTCTAAACTTGAAATAAAACTACAACATATAAGAAGGGGATTGCTAAATCGATTGACAAAATTAAAGAACTTTTTGAGATGTGACTATGTCAACTAGGATAGTTTACAAGTTGTCTGGAAGTCAATCGGTTTGCTAGTTGTAAACTAAGAACTACCCTTACTTGTTCAAGTTTCATGAGAAAGGAACCTTATGTAGTTTCACAAACACTTCTTTGTGTGCTCAGCTTATCGGTTCTTCTAAGCTGCTTCTAAAAATAGACAACAATATCAACAGTGACTCCCAAAAAATATTTGACCAAGACACCTGTTTTCTTTTTTTAATTGATATTCTTTATTGAAAATATGTCGAAATTTCAGACCTTAATTTTATAAATATAATTAAAAGTTTAAAGATTTTTTTTCTTCAGATTTACAAATATGAAAAGAATCAAACTACCAATTATTATTATTTTTTTCAGATTGACTTTCATTAAACAAATACAAATGTAAATAAATTTAAAATAAGTTGAAATATTCAAATTGTAGGATGTTCAATTTTGAGGAACAATTGTGATTTTAATTGATTTGAACAGTTTAAAAATTATAAGATTAATTTATATGTTTAAAAAAATTTACAAACATAGATATTTAACTTCATTAAAAATAAGTATAATGGCTGAAATACTAATACCTCTCAATTGATTGTGTTTAAAAATGTATATAAAATTAAATTAAAAAATTCATGAAATTTTACTATTTCAAAGACAAAAGTGGAACGAGACTTCCAACTTGAATTTCATTAAAATCACTATACATTTTTAACTCATGTTAAAAACAAAAAAAAAATTCAACCGTATCATTGTTTTTTAATTTACAAAAGAAACTATTTGTAACACATTTCACATTATTGTGACATTTAAAACTACTCTTATGTTTAAATTTGATTTCAATTTTTTTAAGCTTTAGTTTTTTAATATTTGATTTGACTTTTAAATTTTAAATTTCAAATCTAAAAATTGCTCAATTAATTTTTTGAATTTCAATTTTTTATTTTTTATTTAATTTTTTCAATGAATCAATAATTATTATGGCAACTCAACTTCTATTCTAATGTTGTTAATTCGAATGTCCACATTAAATATGATGTTCTAAATTACATAATCTTTTTTTTTTTTTTAAAAAATTTGATGACTATTTGCTCTTAAACAACAATGCTTCACTGCTCAAAGCACTAAGAAGATAATGATAGAGTCAAGAAAAATACATCCAATCAACAAAGAATCAAGTTTTTTGTTATTCTAGGAATAATGTTACTTCAATGTCCTTATCTGGCTATTCTTATTCAAATTGAGAGGATAATTAAATACCAAGAAGTCTACTTTTAATCACAAGGTTCTTTCTATGTTCCACACCAGTCTCTTGGAACAATAGGAAGTAGGAGTCCATTTCATTGTCCTTGACTAAAATCTACGTTCAACTTTCTCTCAATTCTAGATTTCATTAGGACTAAATACATTATATTCAATTTCATATTTTTTTTTTTAGAGAAAGTACATGCTAAACAAGTAGAGCTAACTTACTATTTCACAAATTCTTTGGTAGTTGATTTCTGACAAAATTTTACAGCAAAATGAATCCCAATCAATCCTAAAAGTGATGGAGGATGCACAAATAAAAGATCTAGATCCAAACTATGAGCTAGAATCAAGATTAGTTACCAAAACTAGCAAATTTGGCATTTAACTCCACATTAGGCACATAGATTTGATCAAATGAACCAAAGTAAACTACAACAAGCTTCTCAGACCTGTAAATAGGTCCAGTACCTTCCAAACCAAGCAATTAATGCATAAGAACACTCACATCCAATAGCTAGAACTCGCCACCAGAAGACAATGATGATAGAAGTGGAAAAACTCGATTTTTCTTGATAATTTGATGGAGATCCCATTATGTATTTATATATTTCAAGCTTGGATCTGAGCATATTAGGACACCTCTGAGTTTTTCATATCCTAACCCTAATATCTAACATAATATGTCATTGGATCCACCCTAACTTGGAGTCAAGATCTCAAGATCCAAAAACAATGTAAAACATGCTATTTTTAGATCCTAGAATTTCTCTAGCCTATCCAAACACATTGTTGTCTCATTTCAAAGATGCTATCAAAATGTAATATGAAGAATGAACTTTTTGGAAAGAATCCTATGTGATTTGGCACGTGTGGCATCTATTTACATGGCCATCTTGCGAATTACAATGCATGTGACCAAAATTGGTCAAGCTAGAATTGTGAAATTTCAATACTCCTCCTCACAATCTAGCTAGATGATAACATAGCTTTACTAATTAAGCCAAGGGCTGATCTAAGCATCAAAATAGAATTCTTTTTAAGAGGATTTGTCAATATATTAGCTATGCATTCTTCACTTGAAACATGCTCCAATGAGACCTCCTTAGCTTGGACCTTTTCTCTTACAAAGTGGTGAGCAATCTCTATGTGTTTGCTCCTTGCATGCTAGATTGGATTGGATGCTAGGTGTTGGGATGAGATGTTGTCATTGTAGATGAGTGGAATGACACCTAATCTGATCACTTTGATCTCCTCAAGCAACCTCTTGATCCATAGTACTTCCTTGGTTGTGGTTGTTAGAGCCTTGTACTTGGCCTCGGTTGATGAAAGAGATATTGTTTCTTGCTTCTTTGATAGCCAAGAAACCACACCTTCTCCAACGAAAGTTGCAAAGGCACTTGTTGACTTTCTATCCTTCTTGTCCCCTGCAAAATCTGAATCACTAAAAGCATGCAAGTTAATGGATTCACCTCTATAAAGGATCCCAAAATCTAGTGTGCCCGAGATGTATCTCAATATTCTGGCACATTTCCAATGGATAACTAATGGATCTTGCATATTTTGACTAAGCTTGCAAACACTATAGCAAAGATCAATCTTGTTATGGTTATCCACATTAAGGAGCCAATAAGTTTCCTATAAAGAGTGATGTCCTTGAAGGATCTTTCATCCTCTTTATTGGTTACTTTTACATCATGCTCCATAGGAGTCTCTACATGCTTGCATCCATGCATGTTAAGTCTATTGAGTAATGAAATGGCATACTTAGATTGACAAATAAAGACATAATCTAAAGATCTAAGTACTTCCATACCCAAAATGAAGTGCAAAAGCCCGAGATCTACCATCTTGAACTCTTTGGATAGATCTAGCTTAGTTTTCTCAACACCTTCTAAATCATCTCCACTAAGTATGATATCATCAACATAAAATAATAAAAGTACAATACCTTGCGCACTAAATCTTATGTACAAAGTGGGATCATACTCACTAGGAGTAAATCCAATACAGATAAGAAAAGTATTGAGCCTTGTGTTCCAAGTTCTAGAAGCTTGTTTCAAACCATACAAGCTCCTCTTGAGATGACACACCTTGTCTTCCATACCTTGCTTGATGAAGACCTCGGACTGATCCATGAATATATCCTCTTCCAAATGACCATTTAAGAAAACATTTGACACATCCATTTGAAACAATAACCAATCAAAGTGAGAAGCAAGAGCAATGATTAGTCTTATGGTGACCATCTTTTCCACGGGTGCAAAGGTCTCATCATAACCTATGCCCTTTGATTGAGCATACCCCTTGGCTACAAGCCTTGCCTTGTTCTTAGAAACACTCCCATCTTGATTCAACTTGAGCTTAAAAACCCACTTACATCCAATTACATTCCTATCCAAAGGTAGATCAACAAGCATCCAAGTATCATTCTCCATCAATGCATTGTACTCATCACACATAGCTTGAAACCACTCCTTTGATTCTAAAGCTTCACTAACATTTGAAGGCTCTTCAAAAGATGTGATGAAGGCATAAGAAGAAGTACTTTCCTCGGCTTTCTTACCCTTGTCCTTGTATGTGAGCCTTAATGGCTCCATTCTTGACCTTGTGGATCTTCTTGGTGTGCTTGATGTTCTTGGTTCTAGCTCCTCCTCATGATCAAGCTCCTCCTTGATCTCGGGTACCTCTGTTCCAATAGAGTGGTTAGATGAATCAACTTCAAGTTTATGCATTCTAGTCTCATCAAAAATGATATCTCTAGAAATGACAACCTTTTGAGAAGAGGGAATGTAGATTTTGTAACCTTTGCTTGCATTGCCATAACCTACCATGGTCCCCTCATGGATGATGGATCCTCCTTGGTTCTTTTGTCCAAAGGGACATGTACATAACAAATGCATCCAAACACCTTCAAGCTTTTGAGATTAGGCTTTTCTACATACAATAACTCATAAGGTGTTTTACCATTTATAGAGCTACATGGAACTCTATTACATAAGAAGTTAGCACATGTGAGAGCTTCTCCCCAAAAAAGACTTAGGTAGGCATGCATATAACCTTAGAGCTTTAGAACACTCACATAGTGTCCTATTTCTCCTCTCGGCCACCCCATTTTGTTGAGGAGTGTAGGGGCAAGATAACTCCTTCTTGATCCCTTCTTGATCACAAAAGTCTTTAAATTCATTGGAGATATATTCTCCTCCATTATCACTTCCAAAGAACTTGACCTTGTGATTATGATGCTTTTCAACGAAAGTCTTGAACTTTACAAAACTCTCAAAAACATGTGCTTTAGAGGAAAGTAGATAAACCCATCCATATCTTGAGTAGTCATCTATAAAGGTGACAAACATTGTAGCTCCACCATTTCTCTTTGCGCTAAAAAATGCACATCCGAGTGGATCAACTCAAGAGGATGACTTGTCTTTGTGATTGAGCTTGAAAAAGGTAACTTGTGTGCCTTAGCCAAGGCACAAGCTTCACATACCCTTTCCTCCTTTTTCAAAGATCTTGGAAGGCCGAGAGCAAGCTCCTCCTTGCACATAGCTTCCATGGACTTGATGTTGATGTGACCAAGCCTCTTGTGCCACAAGTCAAATGTGGTCATCTTGGTCTCCTCGGCTACCATCACAATTTGGTTAGGATTTACAAAAGCATCAAGCTTAAATAACCTCCCAAACCTTGTTCCCCTTGCTATGATCATCCCACTTTTCTTGATGTTGCATACATTAGTAGAGAACTCCACAATGAAGCCATGATCTAAAAGTTGGCAAACACTACCAAATTCTTAGTGATGCTAGGAATGAAGAGAACACCATCTATCTTAGTCTTCTTGAAGGATCCTAAGCATAAGGGAATGGATCCCACACCTTTAATTTTACATTCATGATCATTTGCTGTATTATGGACTTTATAGGCCCTATATAAGGTGTGAGTTGAGAAAAATACTCCCTTTTACCCGACATGTGGGAGCTAGCCCCACTATCTATCCACCAAGGATCTTCACTTTTGACATTTGATGATGAAAAGGTTGACATCATGAGTGAGTCCTCATGATAGCTCTCTTCCTCCTCTTGTCCAATGTTGGCTTGGCTTTGATCTTGCTTCCTCTTGAAGCATTCCGAGGCATAATGCCCCATCTTGCTACAATAGTAGCACTTTATCTTAGATTTGTCTTTCTTGGGCTTGACTTGTGATGATGAGGATGTGGATCCTCCTTGATCTCCATCCTTTGCTTGCTCCCTTTTGAATGCTCCTCCCTTGGTCTTTGCTTTGCCTTTGCTCTTGAAAAATAAGGCTTTGTCATCACCATCGTTGATGGAGAGCCTCTCCATCCTTGATTTGATATGAGCCTTCCTACTCTCCTCGGCCATCAACACACTTTGAAGGTCTTCAATTGTAGGCAAGTTTTCCATGATGGCATAGCTTTGGACAAGGTTAGTAAAATCACTACATAAGCCATTCAAAACTATTTGCACAAGCTCACTCTCTTTAATCATAAGAACTTTCTAATTTGGTTTGGTTGAATGAAAATGGGTCAATATCGGTTCCTGCAGCTATAAATCAACCAAACAAGCTCCCTTTGATCTATTATCACTCAAATGAAACCAAATTTGAAGGTACAATCACTAGATTAGAACTAGTAGCAAGGACAAAGCCAATACTACTCAAATCTAGGATCTAAGCTTGAGAAAAATCAAATCTAAAGCTCACTTTTGATTAGGCTCTGATACCATGACAAAATTTTACAGCAGAATGAATCCCAATCAATCCTAAAAGTGATGGAGGATGCATAAATAAAAGATCTAGATCCAAACTATGAGCTAGAATCAAGACTAGTTACCCGGAACTAGCAAATTTGGCATTTACTTCACATTAGGCACATAGATTTGATCAAGTGAACCAAAGTAAAGTACAACAAGCTTCTCAGACCTGCAAAAAGGTTCAGTACCTTCCAAACCAAGCAATTAATGCATAAGAACACTCACATCCAATAGCTAGAACTCGCCACCAAAAGACAATGATGATAGAAGTGGAAAAACTCGATTTTTCTTGATAATTTGACGGAGATCCCATCATGTATTTATATATTTCAAGCTCGGATCTGAGAATGTTAGGGCACCTCTAGACTTTTCATACCCTAACCCTTATATCTAACCTAATAGATCATTGGATCCACCCTAACTTGGGGTCAAGATCTCAAGATCCAAAAACAATGTAAAACATGCTATTTTTAGATCCTAGAATTTCTCTAGCTTATCCAAACACATTTTTGCCTCATTTCAAAGATGCTATCACAATGTAATATGAGGAATGAACTTATTGGAAAGCATCCTATGTGATTTGGCACGTGTGGCATCTATTTACATGGCCATCTTGCGAATTACAATGCATGTGACCAAAATTGGTCAAGCTAGAATTGTGAAATTTCAATAATTTCTTCACTAAAGCCTTAGCAAAGGACAAGCATCTTTTAAGTGTTTTCCATTTGAATGAAGGGAGAGTGTTGAAATTCTAATTCCACGTCTCAAAAACATTTGAGGGATCATTGTGACTAAGTTTGGAGTCTGGCATTGTATTCATTTTGCATTAAAAAAGTAATATTTTAAGTACAAGCAATTTTTTAGAACCATGTCTGATATTGTGAACTATTACTTGGAGAAGCAAGCAAGCTTGGTGGTGTCTCAAATTTCAATGTATGGTTCATCACCAAACGATGATCTAGCTTACACAAGCTTCCAACTTCATTTTCTTAACACATCTACACAAGATGTTAAACATCATAGCTCTTAATGATAAGAAATAGAACAAATCTTTTATATCATCATGAACTATGAAAGGTTCAAAAGAAGTACATCCACCATTGCCTCACTACAACAGTTTTGAGGTAATCCAACCCTATTACCGAGGCCTATCTGAGGCAATTTCTTTTTTAAAAAAAGGTCCATAAACCTCGGTATGTCCAACGATGTGTGCCTTGCTAGTAGAAGCTCGATAATTGCATTGGTTCCTGAAGTATCCCCATACCATTTTGGTGTTGTTTATAGAATGTGTTATCTGATTTATGGCCACAAATGCTAGGGAATTCAATTGCCCTCCCAAAGGCTCCATGGATCTTCTCGAGGAGAAAAGACATGATTGTAATGAAGGCAATAGCCTCATTTCGAACTCTAACAGGACACATGAGATGCCTAAAGGGTGCCTTCACAAGGGAAAACAAGCTAAGTGGACTAAAGTCTCATGACTAGCGTAAATTTTTATAGGTTGCATGTTTTTTGACGTTGACTCCACCTCATGAACATTACATTTTATAGCATTTCTAGTTGTTTCATGATCTCATTGCACATATATGTATCTCTTGACCAGATTAATTTGGCGTATGCAGTTTCCCTTGGTGCTGAGAGGGTTTATGACAGAGGAGCTAAGGAGTGCAATCTACAAACTCAATGGTTTGGTGAGATATTATCAATGTGAATCATGATCACTTTTTTTTTTTTGAGATGAAGATGATGATCTAACTAATGTGTATATTATTGTTGTTTACTTTTCTTATGAAGATACATTTCATCCAAGGAGATACCGCTAGCATCCATTGAGGTGGCAAGACAAAGCTCCATTGAGGCAATGTGTTTGATCGAGAAGCACTTTCCCACATACATTCTCACCATTCAAATGCATCTCATTGTGCATTTGACAGATGAGGTGGCCATTGCAGGTACATCATCTACTTTCGTCAATTGCCTATTCTTAGTCCATCCTAGACTATTGGTATTGTGGTTACAATGTTAAAAATGCACAAGCTAGTTTGGACCAATTTTGGTCATATGACTTGTAATTGGTAAGATTGCCATGTTGTGGTATGTCACACGTGCCAAATAGCATAGGATTCTTTTCTAGAACTTTATTCTTTATCCTAAATTGTGATGGCACCTTTGAAATAAGGCCAAAATGTACATAGATAGTCTAGAAAAAAAGTAGGAGCCAAAAATAGCAATTTTTATATTGTTTTTGGATCTCAGGATCTTGACCCCAAATTAGGGTGGATCTAGTGACCTATTAGGTTGGATGTTAGGATTAGGTCATTATTAGTTTATAGAAGCCCTAAAATGCTCACATACGAGCAACTCATTATAAATATGTGATGGTTTCTCCATCAATTTACGAGTAAAAATTTGGTTTTCCTTCTATGATCTTGTTATTATTGATCTCTATGCTTGATATTTGCCATTTGCATTTGGTTATTTGAATCTGTCGGATTGATTAGAGAGTTGAGGTACTGTCCTCTGCCTGTGGTAGGCCACACTCACACATGTGAAGGGAATTGCAAGAATTGGAGTCTTATAGTGGAGTTAAAGCCAAGGAAAAGCTAGTAAACACGAAATTGGATGGTGTTTTTGGTTTTGGATCTCAATTGGATCTATTCAAGGTGCTTCCTCCATCATTTCACAAGTTTATTGGAGTATTTTTGCTGCAATTTTAACATGATATCAGAGCCTTGTCATGAAATGTGCTAGATTCTTGCAATTTGATTCACTAGAATCATAGATTTTGGACCAATTCAAGCAAGCATTGATTTTTTATGATTATCTATGATCTGTGTCTCCATTATTGATCAAATTAAGTTCTTGTAGGATTTGATTCAAAGGTGTTTAGGCTTCTAAAACCAGGTTCAAGTGATTTTTTATCTACAAGATCAAGTTAGCAAGTTTTGCTTGCTTCCTTACATTTGATTCAAAGCGAGTTCTAGAGACAATCTCGAGGAGTAGCATTCAAGCATTGGAGAGGTAGAAGGATAGAACTTTTTGGAGATGATTAAAGTTGTTCTCAACTGTATGAGAGACCTCCTAAGAGTCATTTAGATTCAGTCCAAAGCATTTTTCACTTACTCATCATTAAGATCAATTTTTTTTGTCAAAATTGTGATCTTTTTAGCTTGTGCTTGGAAAGTAGATTGTTTTGATTCTTGCATAAAGGTTCAACATGATTTTATAAGAGTGATTTAGAGTGGAATTTATGTGCATTTATATCATCTTTTCTTAGTTTGATTGGATCTTTAAAAGCCTTGTGAATTTTAGATATCAAGGAGGAGTCAATTTTGGCCAGTTTTCTACATCAAGAAAGCTAGTGACTATTTGTACTTTTTCAATAGAATTGATTAAGCTCAAGATCAAGTAGCATCTTGCTGAATTCATTTTTTGATCATTATTAGGTCCCTAGATAGTAGGATAGCTAGCATCTTTTCTATTGTGTATCCATTCTTAGAGATCAAGCTCTTGTTTAGAGGAGGATGGCATCCATGAATGCTTAACTTTTGGATCCTAGTGATAGGTTGAGCAAATCAAACTATTCCATTTGGAAACTAAGAATGAAATCAATTCTTGCAATGCAATACTAGATGGATATAGTGAGTTGGGATGAGGATGAACCTAGCCACCCTCAAGAATATACTAAACACATAATGTTCACCCTCACATGGAGTTCTATTTCACATAAGAACCTATCCACATGGGGTGGCCGAGAGGAGAAATAGAACATTCACATAATGTTCTATTTATCATCCCCAATGTTGTGATGCTAGCCAAGGAGGGCAAATTGTCAAACTTTGATCTTTGGCACAAAAAGCTTGGACGCATCAATCCAAGTCCTATGGACTCGGCTATATGCAAGGAGGAGCTTGTTTTAGGCCTTCCAAGGTCCTTAGCAAAGGAGGAAAAGGTTTGTGAATCATGTGCATTATGCAAGGCACATAAGAAGGCTTTTCCAAGTTCTATCACACAGGCATCTCATCCTCTTGAACTAATACATTCGGATGTTCACTTTGCTAGCACTAAGTCAAATGGTGGAGCTTCAATGTTTGTAACATTCATAGATGACTTTTCAAGATATTGTTGGGTTTTCTTACATTCTTACAAAGCTCAAGCGTTTGAAACCTTTGTCAAGTTCAAAACTTCTGTTGAGAAGCATCATAATCAAAGCATAAAGATCTTTAGGAGTGATAACGGAGGAGAGTATATCTCCAATAAGTTCAAAGATCTTTGTGAGGAACAGGTAATCAAGAAGGAGCAATTTTGTCTTTACACCCCTCAACAAAATGGGGTGGCCGAGAGGAGAAATAGAACATTATGTGAATGTTCTAAAGCCTTGAGATTATATGCATGCTTGCAAAAGTCATTTTGGGGTGAGTCACTCACTTGTGCCAATTATTTGATCAAATGTAAAGTGTAACAGAGCCTTTGATGGTGGACATTCAAAAAAATTTAGATAAGACTATAGTTCAGGGTGCTTGTGATTTTGCAGGTATTAGCAGGGAAGCATATGCAACAATATTTAAACTAATTAGAGAAGCTTTTAAGCAAGTTCAAATTAGAAAAGTCCCAATCCCTAGGACATATCACTTGAAGAAAGAGAGAGATACATTAAACATAGGTATGCATAAGATCACTAGAACTCCATTTCATATTGAGGAGGTGTATGAAACTAATGGAAGATCGATATTCTATAATTCATCAAACAACTTATTTGTTGATCTAAACTACTTGTTGAGATACATCGTCACATTCTATGATATAACCTATGAAAAGGTGAATGGCAAAATAATCATAGTACTTAAGTTAGATGAGTCAAAAAAAAAATGAGGAGAGCTACACATATTTATGGAGTTTGAGGTTTGGCACAAAGCCTTTCTTTGTATTCTTTGATGGAACCATCTTGATCGTACTTGATCCTAAACACCCATTTTACATCCTATTGCATACTTGTCAGGTGGTAGATCAATGAACTCCCTTGTATGATTAGAATTTTGAACATCATACTCCAAGATCATTGCATGCCAAACTTTTGATTTCAAAGCATCTTGAACATTGGAAGGCTCATCAAAAGAAAGGGAAAGTGATAGTGCCACTCTCAACTTGTTTGCCTTTGTCAACGTAAGTGAACCTTCTAGGTTTGACCTTGTCCCTCGATGACCTTCTTGGAGTTTTTGGTTGTGAGAAGTCTCCTCCTCAAGCCTCGGACCCTCTCCATCATCATCTTGGATCATTGGTAGATGCAAGAATCCACCATCTTGAACAGTGCTCTAGGCCCCTTCAAGCTTAAAATTTTTGCTGCTCATGGAAAACGACATCTCTGCTAATGATGATCTTGTTAGTAGTTGGAACAAAATTTCTATAAGCTTTTCTAATAGTGGAATATCCAACCATGATCCCTTTGATAGAGTTGGCCCTCATCTTTACTCCTCACTTTCAAAGGAACATGTACAAAACATTGAGGATCTTTGTGACTTTGAAGATAAGAAATAAATCCATGTGAATCGTGAATAGTCATCTATAAAAGAGACAAACATAGATGCATCACCATTGCTTTTAGTTGAAGAGAAATGCACATTCGAGTGGATTCATTGAAAATTTCCTTGAGAGGAAGTAGAAGATTTAGGAAATGGCTTTCTATGTGCTTTTGCCAAAGCACAAACCTCACAAGCCTTAAAATCCTTGGACATGGAATTGCCTTCTCCTCCTTGATTATAGAAAGCATTGATTTGTGGTTGGGATGGCCCAATATTTTGTGCCAAAGTTCCTCCTTTGTCAACTTGTCCTCATCCATCACACCACACATATTAGCTCCATCATAAGAGTCTAGCTTGTAAAGCCTTCCATATCCTCCATGTCACCTGAGCCGTACACACAATACAATCCGCCTATTTGATCCAAAATTCACTTGAGAGTTAGCTAGATTTATAACTACTCTTAGGGTTAGAGAAACTTAGGGTTTAGGCCTTTCTTAGCAAGGTGCAACATCTTGAATGTGATTGGTCCACATGTATGGCGTAGATGAAGAGGTGCACCATTTGCACTCTAGATCTCCTAAAATCTAGGCATTGATTTTGGCTCTAGCTCCCCCATGTTGCTCGAATTCTAATCAATAACATTTAAGCTTAATGAAGCCTAATAAGCATGAAATTATGAGTGTCAAATGTTAACATTCTAATATGTCAAAATTTGACAACTTTCTATATTTGTTAAAATTTATTGTATTCCAAGGGTTTTTTTTGTATGATTTTAGAATACGTTAGAATTCAACAAAATGAAATGTCAAAATCTAATTTATTTATATATTTGTCAAACTTTGTCAAAAATCTGATAAATCAAAATGATGAATCATGATTGAGTTGCGTAGATAGGTAGAGGGACTAAGGGATGTAAAACATCATGTGAAAAACAAAGGCTTATGGCACTAAATTTGTATGAATTCACTTAAAAACTACCCAGAGAAGTGATAAATAAAAAAACCACAAGCAACTATAAATATTATTATAGAAGGCAACCCATAAGGTTATGCGCCAAAGTTTTTGAGCATATAGTTGTCTAACTTTTTTTATTCCTCTTTTGTATTGCATTTTTTCAATCCAACACAAAGAGACTCAATTACAATGTATAAAAAAATGCACAAATGTACAATGCTAGGCCAAAATTAATTTGAGAGCACAAGCCTTAAACATGTATAAATTTACATAATACAAAAGCATTTTTTAACCTTCTCAAAATAATAATTCAAGTCTCTAGAATTGTGATATATTGAATGATAGCTCACATCTTAGATTTGAGGTAGAAAATTTGATTCTAGCCAATCACAGGTGGACGATGCTTATCTTTGTAATCTCATGCAAATACATGTAAATCATTACAAATGTTTGCTCAACTCAATTTGAGATTTGAGGTATAAAATTTGCTTCTAGCCAAGCACATGTGGACGATGTTTATTTTCGAAATTTCATGCATATACATGTAAGTCATTAAATTTTTTTGGTCAACTCAATAAATTTATGTATATTTAGACATAAGAAAATGTTTGTCAATGCCATAAGAGCCATGTATTTAGAAAGCTACACAAATCAACGAACTTTTGGCATGTTTAGAAAAATATAATGTCACTTAACAATAATGTGACAAATATGTAACTTGGAAAGTTCATATATGCATTTTAGGACACCATATTAGAGCTCAATGTCAACTATGTACATGTCCATTGTATTACAAGTAGGACCTCTTCCCATGAGCAAACCATGTGCAACATCCTACCAATGGGATGTTAGAGCCGGATCTACCTTTTGTAACTGCTCATGAAGCAAATCAATGTATTTTGAATTCTGAGTATTATTCGTATTTATGTTATCTGAAAGATGAATCTTACATAGATGCTTTTAGTACTCATAATGTTAATGTTGATGTATCGACTTTTTCTAAAGCATTGTCTTTTACTGATGATAATTAGTAGAATCTCTGTCTGAGGGCAAAATCTTTAAGAGACTTAGGGAGGAGTATAACGATATATTCCCTGAGTAGTTGCCTGAGGGCTTTCCCCCTCACGGGGTGTAGACCATCACATAGATCTCCTTTCCAACAGCTCTCCTGCATTGCTTTTTCCCTACAGGATGAGCCCGAAGGAAGAAGATGAAGTTGCTAATCAACTTAAGGAGTTATTACATAAAGGCCATATTAGACCTAGTAAATCCCCTTGGGGAGCTCCTGTTTTGCGAACCGGCAAGAAAGGCGACGATATTCATCTTTGTGTCGATTAGAAAAAGCTTAATAAAATGACAATTAAGAACTGATATCCCTTACCTCAGATGAATGACTTAATGGACTAATTGAATGGTGCTAAATATTTCACCAAATTGGACCTTAGGTCGGGGTACCATCAAATTAGAATATACGAGGGGGATGTTTCCAAAACTGGTTTTTGTACTAGTAGGTATGGCCATTACGAATTTTTACTTTTACCCTTTGGTCTAATGCCCCGACAACCTTCCAGTAGATGATGAATGATATTCTTTGTCCATATCTGGGGAAGTTTCTCGTGGTATTTTTAGATGACATACTGATCTACAATAAGACTCTTGAGGAGCACAAAGTGCATTTGCGTACAGTCTTAGATAATCTAAGGCAGACAAAGTGTTAAAGGAATCTAAATGTGAGTTTTTTCAAACTCGACTCAAGTATTTGGGACATATCATTTCTGATCGAGGCCTTGAGATTGACAATGATAAGGTCCAGAAAGTTCGTGATTGGCCAAACGGAGTGAAGAAAGCCAAACGGAAAACTAAAAAGGGTAATAAGAAGAAGACCAGAAGGCGTATGAAGATCAGTCCTCCTGTTGTTTGGATGGATGAACTTAATCAAAGCTTTGAAGATGTTGGTATCTACAGCCCCTATTTTACACATAGTGGACCCTAGCGGATCTTTCCTAGTGGAGACAGACGCTAGTGACTATGCGGTAGGTCCAGTCCTTTACCAGGTTGGTAGACCTGTGGCTTTCGAGAGCAAGAAGTTGGACCCAGCTCAAAGTAGGTATTCTACTTATTAGAGGGAACTTTTTGCTGCCATCCATGCGTTAAAGATCTGGAAACATTATTTATACGGATCTAAATTCATGGTTATGATAGATCATGAATCTCTTAAGTATATCTATGATGTCTCGGACCTTAGGGGTTGTAAGGCCCAATGGTGAAACTCATTCAAGAGTTTGAATTTGACATTAAGTACCATTGAGGTACGTCAAATTATGTTGCTGATGCTTTGATATGGATTGGTGAAGCTAATCAATTATGCTTTGCTGAGTTCCAATCCGAGTTGTATCTTTCTCTGCAAGATCTTTGTCGAACTGATGAGTTTTTTGGTCATATTTGGCAAGATGTCCTGGCAGGAAGCTCTTTAAAGAGAGACAATCTTGGAAAGCAGGATTCCAAGAAATCTTGCGAAGAGAAGATACTTGATGATTATTCCATTTGGAATGGTTTGCTTTTCTGTAGAGAAAAAGTTTGTGTGCCAGATATCGCGGACATTAGGGCCCAAATCTTGCACGAGTGCCACGATAGCCCCAATGCGGGACACCCCGATATACAGAGGATGCTTGACCTTGTTAAGAGAGAATTTTATTGGCCAAAAATGAAAGGTCATGTCGAGGCATACGTTCAAAAGTGTGAACAATGTCACGTAAATAGAGCGAAAAGACTCAAAGCAGCTAGTCTGTTGCATCCATTGGAAATTCCCAACAAGAAATGAGAAAGTAATTCCATGGATTTTGTGGTCGGACTTCCCAAGTCAGGGAAGGGTCACAATGCTATTTAGGTAGTAGTTGATAGGCTAACCGAAATGGCACAATTTATTCCAACAAAAACTATTGTCAAAGCTTCTGAACTTGCTCAACTCTTCGTTGAAAAGTTATTCAGGTTGTATGGATTGTCGAACGATATTGTTAGTGATCGGGACTCCAAGTTCTTAGGCAAGTTCTGGTAGGCGATCTTTCAAAGACTAGAAACTACCTTAAGTCTATCATCTACAGATCACTCAGAAACCGATGATCAGACCAAACGTGTCAACCAATCGATGGAAGATATGCTTTGTGCATATTTCTCCAGGCGACAATCAAATTGAGAAAAGTATCTCCCAATGGTTGAGTTCGCATACAATAGTATGAAGCATTCTTCCATTGGTTTTAGTCCTTTTATGCTCTTGTACGGCTTTCAGCCTCGTTCTCATATCTCTGTGGGACTCAAAGGTCTCAAGGTTCAAGCTGTAGTGGATTTCTTGCACGATATGCAAGAAATGTTGTAGGTGGCTAGGAAAGCATTCAATCGGCTCAGGACCGAGCCCAACTTTATGCTAACCGAAGCCGCGCTCCTCGAGAATATGAGATCGATGACTGGGTGTATCTTAGAATCCCAAAAGACTCTAAGACACTTCGAATGGAAAAATGTTTGAAGTTATTTCCACATTTTAGCGGTCCTTTCAAAGTTCTTAACAAGATTGGTAGAGCTGCTTACAGACTAGAACTTCCTGTTGGAAATAAGGTTTATCTTGTATTCCATGTTAGTCGTTTGAAGGAACAACTTGGTGGGAAAGATGACCTAATTCCCACAGATGATCGAGAAATCCTTTGATTTCTGAACATCTAATTCATTGGAAAGGTATGTTAGATGATGAGGACACCTGGGATAAGGAGGATGATTTAAGACTTAGATTCTCTGGTTTCTTCCCATAGAAGGAAGTTTTTATGGGAGGGAGAATTTTATGTACCATAATGGTATGCCCTTCAGTGACGGCCTCACAAGGGGCATGACGCAGGACTGGAGTTATCGACATGTCTAGGTGCCATGTGTCACCATCCTAGGTGGTCACATGTCACCAGCAGGACCGTGCCTAATGGGACCCACTGTGCTATGCCTATATAGTGGTGGGGTTTCTCTCTTTCCATTCACTGAGTCTACCCGGGAGTTGGTGAATGGAGAGCACGTGCATGAGCGAGGATGTATCTCCAGGCCAGGAGATGTGTGCTAGGGAGAGCCGAGTGTGATGGCTGGTGGTATGGGATGCCAGTTATCGTAGGGGGCTTGACCGGGCATGATTATGTCGATTGCTCCAAAGCATGGGGGTGGGTCGGTTGTGACCCTACAGTTGGGCAGTTACAGTGTGTTGTCACTGGTATGGGGTGTGCGGAACCTTTAAGGTAGTCGATGATCCTAGGGAGTTGCTAATAGTAGTATATCTCTGAAACCATGTTGGAAAGAGGAATGTTGATTCGATAAGTTGAAGACTGTGAACAAACTGTCGAGCACAATGGGATGAGCTTTCTTTTCTAATGCATGACTATGCCTATCAATAATTGAATAAAGCTATAATGACAAAAGTCACGTTCAATCCGTTTTAGCAACTAACTTTGAAATCATTAGCACTAAAGTGATTTTATAGCCAAACAATGAAGTATTGAATATTGCAATGTTGAAGTATTCAATAGATCTAATGAAACAATAACAAACTTATCAGTTACAAATAACTACAAAGAAACATACATTTTGATATGATATTGAACGCAATAAGAAGATAGATTGATTCAGTAAGTAGCATGTACAAATCAGATGATGAGAGCACAAAACGACAGTGGGTGAAAATTGTGTACTCTAAGCTATCTCTAAGTAACTAAAAACTCTGTCTGATGAACTTTCGCTAGTAAGCGCTAATACAATACTCTAATGGAGCTCTAAAAAAAAAACCTATCTAGAGACTTAAGAGTCTTTGACGATCAACTATTTATACTAAAACAATTTAAGCGTATCTAGTAGATAAGCTAATCAGGTCGCACTTGCAATTGGTAGATAGCCGTAATGCGCTGGCATCCCACTTTAGGACTTCCTAGAAATTTACTTGCAAAATGGTTAGAGCAAGTCTTTAGCTTTACATCAGATGGAACATTAATTGTCGTTCTTTGACATGGTCAACTCCTTCGACTTTCATCGACGTTGTCGATATATCGGATGTTGTCCGATATGTCGAAGCCACCTGTTGAGCAATTGCCAAGTATTTCTATAGATTGTGTAGGAACACGAATAAAACTATAGAGCTGGATCATAAAATGGATGTAGATTAAAGATCAGTTATTCGGATAAATCATTCCGATAGTAGAATAATCCAACAGAATTATTCAACAATCAACACTCTTTGACACTCGATAGTTATTCAACAATCCTCCAACAACCATTCAATTTGACCTTCATTCGAATCTTATACGTATAAACTAGCACTAATCAACGTACTTCTACTGCACTTTCTAATAGAAATAGACAACAATCTTACTTCAAAATGACTTTTGAGTTGATCATGTATGGATATCTATACACATTAACTACAGTCGAACTATTTATTCTAGGACAATACGATCTTAAATATATCTATAAATAGAAACATGAATCACCATCAAATGAATGTTGGCTAAAAAGTTATTCTACTAGCAATTTCAATGTAGTCATAGCTACAAGCTTTCAAGCTATAGACTCAAAACTCCTTACAGTTTCAATTTTTTGCTCTTTGTAGTTCAAAAAACAAAACATGATTTGAACAATTTTCTTACTAATCAGTCCTCGTACTTGAATTATGATCTTGAGTTTTATCATGCTCAGTTTTTATATTATTGGAACACAGGCAATTCAACTCAAATTAAGTACCTTTATTCTATAAGATATATAGCTCAAATTCAGCATTGCTATTGAGTATAGTGAAATATCCAAATTGTCTACTTTACTCTTTAACTTAGTTTGTAACTATCTGATTCATTTATTTTCTTAGTTATTGGTGATTGTAGAGGAAAGATCAAGGTAGATCAGTGTCATTCCGCTATCAGGCATTGATCCTAACATTGCGATCTTTCTTTGATTATAGTTTATCCCAAATATTAAAAAAATACTCCTTCGGAAATAAGAGAATATACCTTGAGCAAATTTGTGGGTCCATACAACTAACAGAATCAAAAGCCACCCCATGAAAGTCCTCTAAAAGGATTTGAAGTGGCCTCATTCTCATTTGAGAAGTAATAAATTGATGACAATGCTAAAAATCGACAAAATTGCAATTTTTAAGGCTTCCGAGGATTCAATTCCAAGTAGTCAGTGTGAAAAATCCAAAATATTCACACGTGTGAGGAACCACCAAAAACATGTGAATGATCTTACCAAAGTTTTGTGTTAGCACCTAGATCACATGGAGAGTGAAATCCACAATCTACCTTAAGAATCTAAGACTAAATCACAGTATAGAAGGCTATTGATCAAAGCTTCATTAATTCCACACGTGTGGAGTGTTAGCATCTGTGCTAACAAAAAAAAAAGAAAAAAGAGAGAAATAAAACTCCGTGGCATGTGTTTTGTAAGTCCACAAACGAGTGTCTGTTAATAAACTTCCGCCATGGCATGTGTTTCTAAGCCCATGAGTAGAAGTTTAAAAAAATAATAAAATAGCTTAAACTTAGATTTAGAACTTAGACTTAGGAAATTTAAGATTAGAAATATTCTGTCTTAAGTTTTCCTAAGTTAAAAAACTTTGAAGTTCTAAATCCTAAGTTAGAAGTTCTAAAAAGGCTAGAAATAGATTAGTCCCATAAGTTAGTGGGTACTTATGGAAGAACCTCCTTGCCATAAAAGGAGAGGTATTTGCCTTGTAAATAACACTTTTGAGATTAAGCTATCAAATTCTCTATTTTTGAGATTATCTCTCTATTTCATTTGTGTTCCCTTTGGGAAGGTGCATAGCTTGAGGGAAGGTGCTCGGGCCTCCTCTTGCCTCCTTCTCATTGGTTTGTATTGTGGCATGTATTTGTTGGTTAATTATTTAGTTAGCCACAATTTATTATTTCATTTCCCTTTGGGAGCTAGTATTAGTTTTATGGTTTGCTAGTTGGGAAGCCTTAGCAAGCCTAGTTTATTGTTGATCCTTGCTAGTTGGGTACCGCCTTAGCAAGTTTATTTACTTTCCAAGTAGTGGCTAGTTGGGTACCGCCTTAGCCACACCTTAATTAGTTTCTATTTCGAGCACCAGTTGGGAAGCCTTGGTGCTCCCTTTTCATTTATGTTTTTATTTCATAGTTGTTAAGCTTTGTAGAACTTAGAAGGTGGACGACCAGTCTACCACTATACTACGCACGAACTCTTCATTAGACCTAGCCACCGTAGAAAATAGAAATACTTTCAAAATTGGCGCCGTTGTCGCTTTTTAAACATTTTTTACCTAGCTTCTTTTTCTTTTATTTTTTTGCCTCCATGTTGTGTATTTGCTTGTTTGCCTGTCTTCTATCTTCCAACCACAACACGAGTCTTCTCTCCAGGTCCTACACGAGCTGCGGAGCAACTTATCGAGCCGGGGGGAAGCAACATAAGAGTCGACTTGGGCATTGTCTTTGAAAAGAAATGACCCAAGTGACATTTTTTTAAACCAAACATGTATATCAAAATTTGCCAGTCTGTTTGCAGCCCTAACAGACCCTGATCTTTCATTTTATTACCTCCACGAATTTTGACCACTATCAGATTCTGAGAAATGACTGATGCTATTCGTGAGGAAGATGAAGGTTCCGACGATGACTTTGACCATCGTGAAAAGAAATCTAAGAATCCGGACCGTCCTAATCACTCAAAGTCTGACAATGTTGCCCAATCTTCTGAACTTCTGCATCAAATGGAAATCTGGCAAAAAACTCAACAATCTCGTATGGGTAAGCTCACTGCCGATTTCCAAATTGCCATGAAACAAATTGCTGAGAAACTCTTTCTAGCAAGAGAAAATGTTTGGTGTCCAATCAGCTCACAGCATCATACTGCTAATGAATGCCCTCAACTGCGAAACCATTTTCCAACAGCAACCAAACCCACCATCTATCGAGCATACCGCCCCTACCCTCCACAACAGCCTGTGCCACGACCAGGGGTCTACCAACCACGACCAACTGCACCAAATCAGTACCAACCACCACGTCAATAGTTTGTCATTAATCAACCTACCCCACAACAAGTTGTCCATTATCTTGATCTGAATACCATCAATCCGGCAACCTACTATGTGGAAGACAATACTCAACTGCAATACTCTCCTGAAGCGATTGTTTATTATACATATGATTCTAATGCTCAAGTAGTGGATCCCAATGCCCAAGCTTACAATCCAAACCAAGCTGTCTTTGTCGCGCATCAACTCCCTGCAATACGAGGATATTTTATCTCTGCAGGTAAGCATCCCAGTATTTGCTGCCCAGATAAACTCCATTTTCCTCCAGCTTGTGAAAACTGTGATATTGAACATCATGTGAAGGACTTCCCATCCCGATCCAAACCTGCTGCTCCTGTTTGTTCAGTGCAAGTAGAAACTTTACCAGTTGAGACTCATCCTGCTTGGGTCTTGACTCAGGCACAAACCCAATGCCAAGTCCCTACACTTGCACCAAGCAAAATTCAGCAACAGTCTATCCCTCCAAGTGAAGATTTGACCCCGATAGTTTATCCTCACCCATTCAAAGAAATTTGACTGCATCATTAGTATTGCCAGCACATCCGCATGCCACCCAACAATCTTCCACCTCTCATAAAGTACCTCACAAGCCTTTTGAAAGCAAAACCCTTAAAGGTACTGAAGTCTGGAGAAATCTACTACAAGCCAATGTCACTCTTTCTTTCCATGTTCTCTGGAAGCATGCTGGCAAATGAAAACACCAGATCCAATCCAATGACACCACCAGCCCTGATGAGTTGCCTAAAATGCCTTTACACCTAACCAATCCACTCATCAAATAAGGCAACATCAAAATCCCAGCTACCCATCACCAATCACGTGAAGTTTTAGTAGTTCTCGATGGTGGCTCTAGTGTCAGTATCATTTCCACATCCCTCATGCTAGAATGGAATCTGAGAGACAAGCTTGCCAAACCCACTTGTCAGCTTAGGATGGCTGATCAAAGTGTGGTCCGACCTACCGATTTCCTCCCACAAGTGCTGATCAAACTAGGAGGTCTAAAGTTTTCTGTAGATCTAGTAGTACTTGATATTCCCAATAATGCCTATTCCTATGGATTACTACTTGGTTGTCCATGGCTCACCAATGCAAGATTAGTTCATGATTGGAGCAAAGACCGAGTCACTTTTGAAAATTGTGACAATTCTGTCACCATTGATTCAATGGGCAAACTCAAACCTGCACGCATTCATGGCGAAGGGTCATCGACCACCAACTCAGTGTTTGAACCATACCAGTCCAGCCACAAAAAAGGTCATTATGTTAAATCTACTGATATCATAAACTCGAGTCACAGTTTAGCTACCATTGATTGTGTGAATGTCATTTACTGTGCTCAGCATTAGGATGATTGTATTTTTCCACTCCTAATCGATCAATTACCTGATCTTGATACACCTACCATCAATATCAACTTTATTGATATCCTTTCACACAATGATAAGTTACTAAATGTTGCATGGCTACCTACTAATGAATCAGAAGATTTATTCGTAGATGACTAAAATGTCTTACAAATTCATAATTGCCCAGATGATTTGGACATTTTTGATATTCAAATACTCAATTACATGGAGGCACTTCCACTTAGGGCCTATCCGCAACATGCTTCCAAGGTGGAACCAGTTGCCAAGGTTACAGTTGAAAAGCTTGATACAAAATTCTATTGCGCCAAATGCCCAAACTATCCATGGGATCTCTGCAAGGAGGAGACCATCTTTCAAATTCATGACGAGATCCTCCATGACGTATCACCCCATTCCTCATCCACACACCTCCCCACAACCAAAGCCTCAACCATGTGGCCATCTTATGAAAGAAAAGATGAAAAATCGCTTCAAATTCAATCGCCTGACGATCTCACAACTGTTAGGAAAGTTTCCAAGATTGCCTCTATTCCTACACGAACCCCCGAATGTCCCCAATCACCATCTCGGCAGGCAAAAGGCAAGGCCCCCCTTGAATCTTCAGCCCATGATGTCCCTGCATACTTTAAGGACTATACGATTGAGGATGTCACAATCCAATTACCCCAAGCTCAACGAATGACAATTTGCCCTACGAAGGCCCTGTGCGGGGATCATCTCAATCGCGAACAACGCGGACAGCTTGAAAATTTCCTGCGAAAATATAGACATGTTTTGCATGGACCTATAAAAACATGAAAGGCGTCTCACCCTAGGTAGCTGTGCATCGTATTCTACTTAAACCGGGTGCGAGGCCAACTGCTAGTCGTCCATATAGATGCAATCCAATCTATAAGGCCAAGATCAAAGAAGAATTACAAGGCCTCTTAGATGCGAGATTTATCTATGAAAACGAACATATCGAGTGGGTCTCCCCAATTGTTATCATTCCCAAGAAAAATGGAAAATTCTGAATCTGTGTCGACTTTAAGAAACTTAACGTCGTCACCTAACGTGATCATTTTCCATTACCTTTTGGAGAATCCATCTTAGAAAATCTAGCAGGAGATGAGGCTTACTCCTTATTAGATGGCTTTAGCGGATACAATATGATCCAAATTGCTGAAGAACATCAACATAAACCTATTGAAATCGGCAGCAGAATATGTGAGATCTAGCACAACAGAAAATCAATCACTTTGAATTTGGATCTAGCCTCTATCACCTGATGAAGCACTTACAAGTTAGATGTCAAACTTTTTCGCAGATTTCAAATGAATGAAAAACACTCTAGAAACACACATTCAACTCAAACACAACCCTTTGTGTGAAATGATGTGACTATGACAACAAAACTTGTCTTATCCAATTCTGTCTTTGATTGACTAGCAAAATGGGAATGATGAATCATGCATGCAATATAATCAATTCAAAAAGTGTCCACTCGGGTTTTGGGTCTCTCTCTACCCCTCTTTAAGAGCTAATAACTCCTACTAGGATCATCAAAATGAATTCAAACCAATTGCATTGGAAAGTAGACTCTTCTAGCTTTCCAAAAGCTATAATGTCACTACCTTTGGATCTAACATCAAGGAGATAGAATGAAATGAGGTACTCTGATTTTCACACGTTTGAACTATCAAAATCATGTACAACCTGTATTCAGACCTGAAAATGTCAATTCTAATCTCATTGATCCAAAAATTGTTCAAGAATAAATAGCAGAAAGTCCTAAACATCTTCCTAGCTTGAATTATCACAAAAAATTTCATACTACTGATCATAATAGCAATCAGAACTTGGTATGGCTCTGATACCGTGTGAAAAATCCAAAATATTCACACGTGTGAGGAACCACCAAAAACATGTGAATGATCTTACCAAAGTTCTGTGTTAGCACCTAGATCACATGGAGAGTGAAATCCACAATCTGCCTCAAGAATCTAAGACTAAGTCACAGGAATGGAATGCTATTGATCAAAGCTTCATTAATTTCACACGTGTGGAGAAAATACATAAGCAATAAATGTATGAGAAATAGCTTCAGCTCGGATTAGAGAGAGAAACAAAAAACAAGCTTTCAAATATGAGATCCAATTTTGACATTATAACACCCTCATTCTTGATTATCATCCATAATGGTGTGGAAACCCACAATACATATATAGAGGGAGCATAACTCCTGGTACTACTAGCATTCAATGCATTTCCTACATCTATTCAAGTATAAACTACCACCATATTGACACCTAATAACTTGCATGCTGAAATTGCACCTAACTGTTGGGGATATTTCCAACACAAAGAAATAAATAAAGTTAGTTAATAAAAGTGTTGCGAGGGCATGGCTTTTCGCGCGTATAAATAAGCCCATGGCTCAATGAGCACGCAAGTCGATTGTAAATAGAAATAATAGACTTGGTCCCTTTGTAATTAAAATAAAACTTGAGGCCCAAAGTCAAGTTAGAACTTAGAGTTTTCTTTTTTAGAGTTGGGTCCAATTTTGGACTCACATGAATCTTGTGATTTCTAATATACTTTTTGTGGACCCTTGGATCAAGTTGGGTTCAAGATGAATGGACAGGATCAATGTGAATATTAGCCAATAGGATTTTGGGGCAAGGGCCTTCCCCATTTATAAAAATGCACCATTTGTACTCTATTTTCATGCTTAATAGAGAGGAGGAGACTCTATCATTTTGGGAGCTCAAGCATCCTCATTTGCTAATCACACTTGCTTATGCCATTGTTGTGGTTTGTTTGTTATTTCCATTTTCCATGCTTTTTGTTTATGCTAGTTAAGGTTTCTCCATAAGCAATGAAATTGAACATTTGAGCTAACCTCCATCTCATCTCTCTTACTCTCTCTTTCCCCTCTTTCCCTCTCTTCCTCTTCTCTTCTTCCCTTCTTCTCTTCTCATTCACCCTCAATCATGATGAGCGTTAGTGTAATGAGTAGTTTTAGTGGAGAGTTAGTGGAAAAGTAGAGAACTATCTAAAAGTAGCAACTTTACATAGTAGGTACCTATCTAGCGTTCTAACCCTTGTTGACAGGCGGGAGGGCTACTACGACAAGAGAACTTCGACCCTACAGTGGCGCCGTTGCCGGGGATAGGTTCTCAACTCTGTATTTTGGATTGCATGTGGATCTGGAAAACGTTCTTGCCATTAATTTCCAATTGTGCATGGTGAAAAAACCTAGAAAGGGCTAAAATTCATGATTTTTGTTTGTTTTTTCATGAAATTGGATGGTAGGAGATTGTTGAACATCATTTGAAGCTCGGAAAAGATGAATTATAGTCTTTTGAAGCTAACCTAGAAGCTAGAGCCAAGAATTCCAGCAATTGGGTTTGTAGGAAGTCAAAAAGTGTCAAAAATTGACCAATTTTGGTGAATTTTGGGGGATGGATTTCTCTAAATCCATAAGGAGATCATTCTGGATTTTTTCCAGCATGATTTGTATTCCTTTTTACCTTATCAGCAAGCTATTAGACCTGTAAATTGATGGGTAGAGGCTTATGTTTCAATTACATCAATGTTGTAGCAATTTTGACTTCTAGAAACCAAGAAAACATGGTTCTCAGACCATACTGCTTCATAGGATCTGTATGAAGGCTTCATGGAACTCTTAGAGACCATTTAAGACTGTTTGGATCATCACTTTTAGGCTTGGTTGAGTATTTGCATGTTTTTTGACATATTGGTCTTGGAAAAGTGCGCCTTCCTACAGCTTAATTGGCTGTTCTGAACTCGCACGTGTGAGTCCTAGGTGGCAGGTTGACATGGCAAGTGTCTTGTTCATTGGATCTCCCTCTGTACTGAGCTTTACAGCACCCAATTTGGTGTCCTATAGCCAAAGATATGAGCATCTGAAGTTTTGCAATTTTGTGAGCAAAATTGGTAAAATTTCCAATTGTTCTGATTGCATGCATGACAATTTCCTATTTTAAAGTATTGTCCTTGCATGGAATGTCTGCATGTGGTTTCTCATAGTGATTCTGACATGCATGAGTAGTTTAGATCTGTTTTGAGTGGTCATACGCATGTACTCTGACGATTAGATACAAAACTGGATTTCATAGTTGACAATTTTCGTAGAATTGAATTTTTGCGTAAAATTTCGTAAAGTAAAAAATCAGTTTAATGTCGCATGACTTGCATGTTCGATGGACATTAATGAAGTAAAATTAAGAATCGAACAATGAATCAAATTTTCGATTTTGATTGCTTAATAACTGACTGTGATTTTTTATGAATTTTTAGAAAACGTAAAAAAAAAAATTTAAAAATTAAAAGTGCAAAAATTTGAAATTTTTAGTTTTTTCCAGTTTCTTGTAATGTCTATGAAATTGACTAAAAATAGTGATTTGACCATACTGGAGTCAATTTTAGTCAATTTTTGGTTGACAGTACTTCACTATGAGTTAATCAGATATTAACTAAATTTAGTAATTTCCAGGATAGATATATCGAGATGGCCGAAGAAACTTCAAATCAAGTTGTTAGCAGTTGAGTACGACACTCAATGATATGAATAATCGTAATCAGATGAGAGATCAGCAAATGGAGGTTCTTTTGAATCAAGTCAAATTGATGTCTTCACCCAATCTCGGTTTTCAACCGGAGGTTTATGCGGGCGAGAAGAAGGAGAAGAAACCTAAGGTCATCGAGGACTAGCTGGCCAAGTGGAGTAGTTACTTCAATCTGCATGATGTTCCTAATGAGAAGAAAACTGAAAGTGCCGTGTTGTTCTTACACGACAGAGCGTCATCGTGGTGGCGAGATTTACCGATGAAGCCAACTATTTGGGATGCATTTGCGGAAGTTTTCAAAAAAGCTTTCGTAGTTGCTGATGACGTGGACTACTACCTAAAGTTCGTGAACTACAAGATGGGTACAAAGAGTTGAGACTCGTATATCTAGGAATTCATGGACCTATGGAATAGGGTTCCATCATTCGATGCGAAGTTGGCATTATGGCAGTTTGTCCTAGGTTTGCCAGCCGACTATCAGAACGAATGCAGGCGAAATGTGCTTCAAAGCCTCGAGGATGCGTTTCGGATTGCAAAAGCATATGATTCCACAGTGGTGGCATTCATGAAGCAATTTGTGCAAATTCCAAGCACTTTGAAAACCAAGAAGGGTAAGAAGCGCTATCCAGACCAAGCAAAATACTTTGACGAATTAGATCAAGCAGCATTGGAACCCAAGAAGCCAAAGAGAAAGAGATTCAAAAATCTATGTCTCGGGAAAAGGCTAAAAGAGAGAACTTATGTTTTGTCTGTAAGAAGCCTGGACATATGATGAAATTTTGTCTAGAAAGGGAAAAAGGGTCTGCTCACATGATTGAAATCCCAGGAGGCAATGGTAAGACTTTGAAAATTAACCTGACTGAATGTGAGTGTGAATGTTCTTTTAGTACTACTTCTTTCTTGCCTAATGAACTTTTTCGTTTAATTGGCACAGTTAAGGACCAAGAAGTGAATATTTTATTGGACAGTGGTTCAACTCATAATTTTATTAATTCTTGACTTGTGCAGAAACTCAGCTTGGAAACTGAAGCCAACAATCATAGATATAAAGTTTACATTAGAGGAGTTCTAAATCCAAAAAAGACCCTTTGTAAAGATTTTTTTTATATTTTTTCTCAATTTTTTCTTACACATGGACCAATTAAAACACTCAAATTTGAAATCTATGTAACGTAACTTTTTGAGTCCACATTTTGATTCCACACTAAAAATGGCATAACTTTTCAGTGGTAAGTCCGAAGTTAGCGGAGTTTGGTGCATTGGAAAGCGCTTGACAAGGGGTTTTCAATAATATGCTACATGCTATACTTTTGAGCTACAATTAAAAAGTTATGGCAAGTCAAAAGTATTAGTGTTATAATATTTTAATAATATAAACTACATCTTGCACGAATTCTTAAAGGGTCTTTTTGGAGCTCAAAACTCTCTAATGTCTAGCTTCAGGAGCAAAGTTGGAGACTTGGAATGTAAAAGTCCTGAAGATCCCAGTTTTGGTGCAAGGACACACAGAATTAGTTAATTTTCATGTTTTAGACCTAGCTTGTACTGATTTAATCTTAGATTACGAATGGTTATTTAGTAGATCGCCTTCTCTGTTAATTGATTTTGAGAAGCATGTTCTCACTTTCAAGGAGGGTGATAAGGTAGTTACATTATTTGGCAGTAATTTTGTACATTCGTTGGATCAGATTTCTACTATTAATAAAATGGAAGCATTGGATTATCCTGAGTATGAAGTTTTTTCAGTTTATGTTATTCCAATTGTGGATGTTCCTGAAATGAATCTAAATGGTTGTGAATTCTCAGCAATTCTTAACTTAGTAAATTTAGATCATGAACAAGCAGTGAAAGAATAGATCATAAATGAATTTAGGGATGTTTTTCCATTTGAATTACCTCATGGCTTACCACCGTCTAGGTCAGTAGACCACATGATTGAGTTAATTCCAAGAAGTCAACCTGTCTCTAGACAACCTTATAGGTTTTCTCATAAAGAGGAGACAAAGATTTTAAATCAAATAGAAGACTATCTGAGGATGAGACATATACAACCTAGTAAATCACCATGGGGCGCTCATGTTCTTCTTAAAACGAAGAAAAATGGAGGTTTCCAGATGTGTGTGGATTACAAGGGGCTTAATAAAGTGACTATAAAGAATAAATATCCATTGCCTAGAATGGATGACCTTGTAGATTGCTTGGGTGGAGCACGGTATTTCACCAAGATAGATCTCAAGACAGGGTACCATCAAATAAGAATTAAGTCAGAAGATGTCCAAAAGACAGGATTTTGTTCTAGATTTGGTCATTATGAATTTCTAGTGTTGCCATTTGGATTACCGAATGCTCTAGCAACGTTCCAACAAATGATGAACGATTTATTTCGTCCATATTTGGGGAAGTTTGTGGTTGTATTCTTAGACGACATTCTTGTTTATAGTAAATCCTTGGTCGAACACGTAGAACACTTAAAAATCGTCTTGATGAAGCTCCGTCAGGAGTTACTCTACGCTAAAGAGTCCAAGTGTGAAATCTTTAAGCAAGAGTTGCTTTATCTCGGTCATAAGATCACAATAAATGGGATCAAGATTGATGAGGATAAAATCAAGATCGTAATTGAGTGGCCAATTCCGGAAACTGTGAGGCAGGTAAAGTCTTTTTTAGGTTTTACACTTTTCTTCAAGAGATTTATTGAGCATTATGTTAAGTTAGCAGCACCGCTTAATAATCTGACAAAAGGAATTGTTAATAAAAAGAAAAAGAGGAATCAACCTAGTCCGCCTGTTGTTTGGAATGAGGAATTGAATCAATGTTTTGAGAAACTGAAAACAATGATTGTTTCAGCTCCCGTGTTATAAATTGCAAATCCAGATTTACCTTACGTCGTGAGAATGGACAAAAGTGATGTTGCAATTGGAGCAGTTCTATTTCAAATGGATAGGCCACTAGCGTTTGAAAGCAAAAAATTCAATGGTCCTCAGTTGCGTTATACTACGTAGGAAAAGGAATTGTTTGTTGTAGTCCATGCACTTAAAACTTGGAGACATTACTTGTATGGTAGTAAGTTTTTAGTGTATATGGATCACCAGCCTCTTAAGTATTTTTGTAATCAACATGATCTTTGGGGGAGAAAAGCTCGATGGGCTGAATTGATGCAAGAATTCGATCATGAAATCCGTTACATAAGAGACAGCTCTAATCAAGTTGCAGATGCTCTTAGTCGAATCGTTGAATTGAACGAGTTGTCATTCATCCAGATTTCTACGGATCTATATCTTTCGCTGAGAGAAAAATATGAATCAGATTCCCATTTTGGTCACATTTGGAACATTGTTCAAACCGGAAGAAATGTGGACAATGTTGAGTCAGAAACACAGGGGACTCAACTAACTAAGAAAGATAAGAAGATTGTGGAATAGTTCACCATTCGAGATGGATTACTATTTCGGAATGTAAAAGTTTGCGTACTTGGTGATGATGAGCTCAAACGGAAGATTTTGTTTCAATGTCATGACATATCCTGTGCAAGACCTCCCGGTATACACAGGACTCTGGACTTGGTTAAGAGGAAATTTTATTGGCCAAAGCTCAAGCAATATGTCGAGTTATATGTTGTTAAATACAAGCCCTGTCAACTAGCTAAGGCTGAATGCCATAAGGCTGGTGGTTTGTTGCATCCGTTAGATATCCCATATAAGAAACGGGAAAGCATATCTATGGATTTTGTAGTTGGACTTCCAAAGACCCAACGACAAAATGATTCTATTTGGGTTGTAGTGGATCAGTTAACTAAGTTAGCTACATTCATACCAGTCAAGTCAACTATAAAGGCTTCTGATTTAGCTCAGATCTTTGTTGAAAGATTATTTTGATTGTATGGTCTGCCAAGTTGACATAGATAGTGATAGAGATCCTAAGTTCCTAGGTCACTTTCGATCAACAATATTCCATAAACTGGAAACTTCTTTGAGTTTAAGTTCTTCTGATCATCCTGAATCAGATGGCCAGACAAAAATGACTAATCAAACTATGGAAGATATTTTGAGGACATATGTTTCTCACAGGCAATCTCATTGGGAAGATTATCTCCCACTGGTTGAGTTTGCATATAATAGTAGAAAACATTCTGCTACAGGTTACAGTCCTTTTATGCTTATGTACGATTTTCAACCTAGATCTCCAGTAAATGTTGAGACGAAGTCTGTTAAGATCCAAAAGGTTGCTGATTTTTTGCATGATATGCAAGAAATATTGCAAGTGGCTAAGGATAGTATCCGGAGTGCTCATGATAGAGCTAAATACTATACCGATCTTAAGAGATCTCCAATAGATTTTAAAGTTGATGACGGGGTATATCTTAGGATTCCAAAAGATTCTAAGACATCACATACAAGAAAGCATTATAAGTTGTCTACCCGTTATTGTGGACCTTTCAGGATTGTACGTAGAATTGGTTCTTTGGCATATGAACTTGATCTTCAAGAAAAATCGACTGCACACCCAGTTTTCATGTAAGTCGTTTGAAACTAAGTTTACATGATGGTGATACAGTTGGATTGGATGAGGATTTATTCCATTTGGAAGATTTGTCGCTTAGTGTACCTTTGGAACCTGAGAAAGTGCTCAAAATCAGAGATAAGCAATTGAGAAATCGTTCTATCTCTGAGTGCTTAATTCGGTGGAAGGGTCCTACCTTAGATGATGATTCGTGGGAGAGAGTTGATAGCATAAAAAAGAATTTCTCGAATTTTAGTTTCTAAGGATAGAAACAGTTTAAGGAGAGAAGAATGTTATGTCCATAACCAGTACATAGGATACAATATACTCCTAGTCTTGGATACACGGTACTCCATTTAAACAAGCTGTTAGTTATGCCATGTCATACTGGACGTGACCCGAAAGTAACTAATATCCTTGTGAGGCTCAGAACACACTAAATGGAGTTTAGATAGTATATACATGTGTAGAGTTATCAATAGCAATTCTATGAATAGCTAGTCCATGCATAGGACTCTATTCTAGGTGAATCTATGTATAGGGAACATAGGGCTATGCATGGCTATGTGCCCAGGATGCTTTTGGCTCTATATAAGAGGTCCAAACTCGTCCTACTCCTAATCATGGTTCTTGATTTATTGCCAGGCTCTCACTCTACATTCATGCTTCTTGTTTCTTGACTTGGGGTGAGGCTTCTAGAGATTGATTGGATGCTTCCACTTGGTTGGGTGGTTTCTCCATAGTGTGTTATCCTTTTGTGTTTAGGATTTGTAGAGCAGGATCTAAGGAGCTTCTCTTATACGTGTTTAACTGGGAAGGCCATGGTTGAGGACTGGGCAAGTAGTACACAACTGGGTTACAGGAAAACTCACCTTTGAGAATAGAGAATAGGCTGTAAAGGTCGATCCAACCACATGGGTGGTGAAACTTATTGCACCTAAGGCTGATAACGGATCATCCATGACAGATCATACGATCGATCGCCCAAGGCAAGCCAAGGGTGGTCACTACGATTCAGAGACAGATGTCATAATATGGACGGATGCATTAGCAATGATTGACTGCCAAGCATGTCAATATGAATCGGATCTTGAACCCAACACATCTTCACCCAAGTGTTACGCCATGGACACACCAATTACATTTGGGATGAATATGATCAACATAGCATGGCTATCAGCAGAATCTATTGAGAACCTAGTGGATGATGATTTAGTCCCTTGGCAACATGCTTTGACTTACAACAAGGAGATTGAGCTGATAGATGAGCAGGTCCTATAGCACATGGACCCAGACCACTATGGAATCAAGAGAGTACCAGCTCAACCGCCGCAAAAATCTGCTATGGTGAAAGTTTCAAAGATAGATCCACCAAAGGCACGCTTTAACTTTAAGAAATTTTCAAACATTTTAGAGAATGCTTTCCCTCGTGTTACAATAACCTTTGCAGAAGAGTCATAAATGAAAATTTAATAGTAAAATTTTTTACAAGTTGTGCAAAAAGTTTACCAGTCTACCAACCTCACAAAATCCCGACAAAAACCCATTGCAAACCAAGAACCATACAATAAAAAAATTAAATTAAATTAAATTTTCTTTTAAAAAAAGAGGTCTTATAATTCTATAAAATGACTGTAAACATATTTACAAGTTGTGAAAAAAAATCACTAATCTACCAACCATAAAAATATTTATAAGTGGTAAAAAAAATCTACCAATCTACCAGCCTCACAAAATTCAGACAAAAACCCATTGCAAACCAAGAACCATAAAAAAAATAAAAAATAAAAACAAGCTTTTTAATGCTATAAAATGAACATAGTTTTATAATAGACAAGTCATAAATCCTTGCATTACAAAAATAATTCCTTCTATAAAATATGCTGAAAATGCACTTTCTCAACTCCATAATCATTATTGGTGATGATAGCACAACCATATATGGGCCACCATATGACTTGTACGATTTTAAGTGAATCCTTGATTATCGTTTCATGTATGGTGGCTTATCAATGTAAAGGGCAATCTTTTTTCCTGGTGCAGATAATGATGCTTGGTGTTGTTTACGCAATTAGCCACACCAATACATTCAAATCTATTTGAATTCTAAAGCATAGATTATGATATCAAGTCTAGTCATCATAAAGGGTCACATCATCTTCACCAATTGAGATCTCTCTTTCCTCCTACTTCTACCTTCCATTTTCAGTGCTAAGATGTTGCACATGGTTTGCACATGGGAAGGGGTAATACTTGTGATAGAAAGGGCCCCACACATTTAAAATTGAGTCCTAATGTGGAATCTTGATATGCATATATGGAGTTTCCAAGTTAGATACTTGAAACATGAATGTCAAAGTAGTGATACATTCTAACATACAAAGGATTGAATGAATTGTGTAGCTTTCTAAGTACATGATTGGCTTTCGACATTAGCAACCTAGTTCTTATGTCTCGTAGAGGAACTTCTTGAAGTAAGCAAACATACATAGTGATTTATGTATGTGCATTAGGTTCCAAATATTTTTTAAAAGAGTCATGTCCACATGTGCTTTGTAGAATTCAAAATCTACACCTCAAGTCTAAGAAAGTAGTTATCAAATAACATGCCACAATTCTAGGTAGATCAATTTTTATATTTTTTAAATAAAGAGATACTTTTGAATTATGTACATGGTTAGATCCTTGTGATCCTAGATTAGGTTCAGCCTAGCATTGACATTTGTGCATCAAATATTCTTGCACATTATAAGTGACGTTCTTTGTGGTGGGTTCAACAACAAAAATTACATAGAAAGAGTAGAACTCGTCAAAATTATATTTCTCAATGATTTTCTACAATAACATCATCTAAGGAAATTTGGATTGTGTGCTCGACTTGGAATGATCGTCCTCATAAGAAAGTGAATTGTGCTCATTTGAACTTTTGAAACTCTACACATCTAAAAAAAAGTGATACCCTATGTTTCTCTTAGGAGTTGACTTATAGACCTCAATACCAACTCAAGTTTTTATCCACAATCTATTGTACATAGTTCTAAGTCCTATGGAGAATCTATGATAGACTTGAACAATTTTCAAAGATGCAATTATACTCAAAATGTTTGCATAGTCCTCAACTTAATCATGAATATTTTGAATAATTCTTTTTGCGCTTAATCATGAATATTTTGAATAATTCTTTTTGCGAAATGTCTTTTTCCATGAAATCCATATGAAATTCACTGTTTCTCTAGTTTTTACTGTGATAGGTGATTTCAGCTCCCTCCATACATGAGGTGTACCCAAAGACAAACTACTTAGTATGTATACCAGTATTATTAGTGAACAATACTTTATACACTTTGCTACTGCTGCTCATATCATGTTAATCATATTCTTTGATATATTTGATTTATCCAAGTCTTAACAAGTTGTTAGTTGAATTTTTACCTAAATCTAATCCCCAATCTCAAAACTCCAAAATGATTGGATAGCTTGTTCTATCAAATCACTCACCTTCTATTTTAATCTTCAATCTAATAAGAACATGCCATGGGAAAGGTTTCCATTACTATCAACAAGCCCTCATGCTCTGAAGTGAAATGCTTCCTTTGAGCTAGCATTATCCAATACCAAGGTTTCAGATCTTTATGGAGGTTTTCCTCTCATATCAATATGTGCATGCCATTAGTGCCCAAATTAGGAGAATGGAGGGAATCACCAAAAGATTTTTTTGAATTTTATGATTTCTCAACTTTCTCCTACATATTGCATAATACTTGTATCAATCTTTTCCATATTCAACTATTGACATAACATCTACATTTCTTCTCAATTTTAATGTGTATGAGCATATTGCAGCTCAACACTAACTATTATCATATTTCAAAAATCATGTGAACTTTCATGACATTAAGTAGTGAACTATATTTTGATCTAACATAGCCCATAGAGAGATACATAACATCAATAATTTTCTCATTGAAAATAATTATGAGCTTTTTTTATAATCTTAATACATCTAAGTTCAAAAGATTGTCCCATCTAAGTTTCCAATATTTGAAATTCAAGTTAGATACAAAGGTAGTATTATACTCTTGAGAATTATGAATTAGTACCAACACACATCCTCAAAGAGCACTTCTCTAATGTGTAAAGTACTACAAAACATTGATAGATTATCCATTTGTATTGATCATCATCCTAGTTTCAAAATATGTTAACTTTCTAAACCGAATGTTGATCCCATTGCAAATTTAATCATCATTAACTTTATAAGCGAATCTTTTATCATTTCTCAATACATGGATAGGCTTATCATCCTACTTTTCACTAACAAATTCCTATATCAAAGGAGCATCATTGTCATTGGTAAGCTCCATATTCCACTTCTACTAATAAATGTTATAACCAAAACACTAGCTAATTGTCTTCGTCTTCTTCATAAATAAGCCTACACCTCAAGCTTCTCAAGACAAATTTGAGATGATGAGATGTCCCAGCTCTCCTTGAGGTAATCATACAACATGCTTTTTATATATTGGTTACCTCTAATTGGCAAAACTTCACACACCATAATGCCAAGCCCTTGTCTCTCTGGTTGGGGCCTTGCCCTTAGCTTTAGGCCCTTGGGCCATGGCCTCCCCCACACTAAAGCATGTGTCTCCTTTATATTGAGGCCACAATATGGGCTCCCCTTGAAGTGAGGATGGCAATTAGACCCATCTTATTTGTTGTTCATGGGCGTATGTAATGTATACGTTAATGTATACATTAGTGGCTTCGAGATATAGGGGCTAGGCATGGCCTTAACTATATATCCCACTACTTTGTTGTTGTTAACATATGTAGTAGCAAAGAGAGAGAAGAATGTTAGCAGTGATATACAAAACATGTGTTTTAGGGTTTTGGCCAATAGAATTCCATCGATGGACACATACACTTCAATATATCCCATAATAACGGTTTTGTTTTTCGTGAAAGGCTATAAGTATAATAAGGATTTTAATCTCTTTCAAAAGTTGTGTAAAATGCAACCTTTAAAATGAAATGTGTAAAAAGCTAGGGTTTCTTTGATAGTAGCTTTTCGGGGAGGGAAAATAGTGATATCATGAGAGAGAGAGAGAGAGAGAGAGGGGGGGGGGGGGGGGGGGGATAGACTTCACTAAGATAATCTCTAAAAAGGTTGATTGAGAGAGAGAGAATGTGGCAATGATAGACAAAAAGGGTTTTGCCTATTCTCATTGGTCCTTGTTTGCCCTAAAACATATTTGAAGGGCATTTGAAGTGCAATGAAAATGGGTTGAAAATGACATGTGCATTGAGAGATTTCTAGAGAAAGAACATGTGGCTTTAGAAACTCCTAGAAAGAGAAATTTCTAGAAAGAGAGAAGGTATAAAGAGAGAGAGAGAGAGAGAGAGAGAGAGAGAGAGAGAGAGAGAGAGAGAGAGAGAGAGAGAGAGAGAGAGAGAGAGAGAGAGAGAGAGAGAATTTCACTTAGATAATCTCAAAAAAGGGTTGCTTTTGGTGAATACAAGAAAGAGAGAAAATAGACTTCACTAATATAATCTCTAAAAAGGTTGCTTGAGAGAGAGAGAGAAGATTTCACTAAGATAATCTCTAAAAAGGGTTGATTTTGATGACTACAAAGAGAGAGAAAATAGATTTACTAAGATAATCCTAAAAAGGATGCTTTTGAGAGAGAGAGAGAGAGAGAGAGAGAGAGAGAGAGAGAGAGAGAGAGAGAGAGAGAGAGGATTTCACTAAGATAATCTCTAAAACGGGTTGCTTTTGGTGAATAAAATAAATACACTAGAAATTTTTAGATTGGCTACT
>CM055098.1:35960983-36084756 GCA_029204225.1 Diphasiastrum complanatum
TGATCTAGGTACTATCCATGGTTGCCTCAAATTTGAAGGAAGATATGAGAATTTGAAAACGGAAAAAGTATGAGAATGGGTGGCAATCGACCACCCATTCTCCCTGTCTCCTCCACGTTGGCACCCTACCAAAAGGTTAGCTAGTTGCCTCACTAGCTTCTACTTAGTTGGTGTCTTGCCTGTGTGCTAGTAGTGTGGTTGGCTGCTTGCTAAACTATATGCCAGTCTGGTTGCCAACCATGCAACTCTCTCTCTCTCTCGTTGTTGTTGCCACTTGAAATTTTTGATTTTTTAAAATCCCTAATTTGGGGTTTCAAACGACGTAGAAGAAAATTTGTGAGAAACAGTCAGCTTCAATACTGACAATTGCCGAGACGGATTGATCATACATGTACACGGCTTTTGGTTGCTCTATTACCAATTGTTACTTACTTCAAAACCGGAAATCACCATTTGCTAATCAACACAAGAAATCAAATGCTCACGATCCACCATGCTATAGGATCCAATCCAAATCCACCCTTCGTGTGAGATCCATCTCTCAACCCTAATGATGTCCCATGCTGTTGTTAGCATACTAGGATTGGCCAAGAATTTGCTATCTGTTGGTACCATTACCAAATAGAACATGCTGGTGGAGTTCGACGAATCTACCTATTTGGTGAAATACAAAGATCAAAGCCAAGGGAATGTAAGAAGGGGGTGTTTACAAGCTTTACACAACCATTTCTAGTCAAGAAGCCTTGTTGTTAGCAAAAGATTCTAATAAGGACAAAAAAGGTATGATCATTCAAGGTATCCAAGTTTACAAGCCTTGAACAAGCACAATATGGTAGTAGATCTTCTTAGCATTAAGTTTTCTTCAGATGCATATGAGGCTTGTGCTCTAGGAAAGCAACAAAGGCAAAAATCTCCAAAGGGAAGAGCTACCAGGGCCAAGGGCATTCTTGAACTTGCCCTGTGCAGACCAGATTAGTAGGGTAGCCGTACTACTTCGTGACCTTCATAAATGATTTGTTGAGAAAGGTGTGGGTTTATTGGCTTAGACATATATGAAGCTTTTAAATCCTTCAAACATTGGAAAGCTTTGGTGGAGAATCACTCAGAGTAGAAGATAAATACTCTTTGGTTAGATGTAGGTGGTGAATACATTTCTGGTGAGTTCAAAGGCCTTCGCAATGCATGTGGGATAGAGACAGTTTGTCGCTCCACATACATCGCAACAGAATACCGTAACTGAGTAGAAATTAGGTTCATAGTTGAGTGTGTGAGGAGCATGCTGACATCCTTACTAAACTATTTAGTAAAGACAAGTTTGAGAAGTTCAGAATATAACTAGGTGTTAGCTTAAATAGAATTGCCATGAAGGGTGGGTGTTGAAGAGGAATGCCTATTTTACCCCTTTGGCTAAGTACTAATGTTATTGTAAGTTGTACATGACTCATGGGGCATATTATTTGTAATACATGGGGCCCCCTATTTGTAACTTAACAAAGTTAGTGCAAAGTGGCCCACTTGACCAAGTAGCTCAATTATATGGTTGCCACCTACACATTCCATGCATGTACTTGAGGTGCTTGCCTCATAGAGTATGCCCTCCTCTCTTCCTCTAGCAATTCATTCTCTCTTCTAAGTTTTGATGTTGTGTGGTGTTTAAGCAATTTTCCTCATGTTTGAAGATTTCCATAGCTAAGTTTCTCAAGCCTTCATGATTGATCTAGTATTTCAGTTAAAATACTCCATAGCTAGGTCTTGCAATTCATCACATGGTTGTGCTTAGCTTAACGTTGGTATCTAGGGCAATAGGAATGAATGCCTTATCTCCAACATAAATTTGATATTTTTTCTAATCTTTTTTAAATTCGACCTTGAGGCAATAATAAATTGGATCTAAGTCCTCAATCTCAATTCTTTGACTGAATTTGTTCTTTTTTTCTTCTCACGTGACTCTTTATATTACTTATGATTATTATATCATCTCCATATAAGGTTACTGGCATTTGATTCGATATTATCCCCCCCCCCCCATATCACCCTCGTTTGCCCGCTACTCGTACTTTGCTATATTCTCCCCCACCCCATGACAAATGGAACATAGTCTGAAGCATCTTTACAAGCTCCTCTACCCATGTGTAAAAGTCATCTCCAAACATGGTCATTTGGAAATGAATGCCATCCTTACTACAACTTCTGAACTTGCGAATATAGGGCTTGTCACCATCCTATTTAAATCGTCTGGTATGACGACGAACCGTTGTTTGAGAACCATGAAGTGGTGGCCAAACTTTTGACTTCTTGAGATCCACTGGTGAGAACTTGTGGAATAAGGCTAGCATGCGCTTCTTCCTCGTAACGAAGCCGACCATGGATAACAAGACAAGTAGCTAATGTATATTTGTTACGAGCTGAAAGGAGTAAGGAGGTGACAACGACAAAATCAGCATAAAAGATGGGAAAGAAGGTGAAGAAAGTGTACCTTGAAGTGCACACATATCGTGGATCAACAGATTGCTAGAGTGCACAACACCACTTTCTCCACCCCTATCTCCTCGATTGTAAAGCTCACCTACATCATAGATGAATTGTGCAGTGCATGGTTGCACCACCTTGGGTGGCTCCTCTCCCTGTAAGATATAGTGCCCAGTGGGCCAAAAACCATGAAATTTATAACTAATGTCAGTCCATCCATTGGACAATATAGAGCATTCGTAACTGTGAAGTAAATTAAATTGCATCAAACGTAAGTTAAACACTTGCTTGCCATGTCGAACACATACGATGTCTCCATACTAGCAGCATGCAATAAATGAGAAAGAAACTTGCGAAATGAAAATGATGATACACTACACAAGGTAGCAAGATTCTACCATTTTGCGCGAATAGTGCTTAGCTCTCGTGTGATGGTCTCCTCCTCCTAACATAGAAGTGCATGCATATCGCCTCTCTTTTGGGAGGCCTCCATGAAGCATCTCTTGATGCTAGTTGGAGCATCCTAAAACAACAATGCTGAAACCATAAAATTTTGTACAAAGAAAAATAGTGATTGGTTTTCTAGAATTCAACTTTTCTCAAAATATTTATGGAAACAATTAACATCAGTTCCATTCTCAGACTTCGCCAGCTTTCTTGAAACACCAAGTCACTAAAGCAGGTCAAAACTTGTTACCTGGAGTCGTAAATCAATAGGTGAAGCATTACAACATCTATAATTCAAAATATGAATCAAGACAATTCAATTTGCTTAAAGTAGAAAACGAGCAACCTAGAACACTATCAGTAAATTTATTTTTAGTTTCACTGAATTTCTGAAGAGTATTTTGTGGCAATATTGGAAAGTTTGGCGTACTTCAAATATTGTAACAGGTGCATGGCACATACGTTACACTTAGACGTACTTTGGCAACTTTGGCTCAAGGAAATGTGTCCATGCTTTTTTTATTATAGAAGTATGAGCTGATGGTTAAGCTTTTCCTGTCATCTCTCACTACACTACATTTTTTGTTAAGCTCAAATCACTTTGATCATATGAATTTAACTAATATATGGTTGTGGGTTTTTGTGTTTGCAAGAATTCAAGGATGGGCCTTTGCCAGGAGTCCCACCAGAAGATCCGCCACAACCTTCAGCAAGGAAGAAAGGGCGGTCAGCCAGCACAGAGCTTTCAGTTGCAAACAAAAGGAGAAAGTTGACTACCAAGAAAAAACCAGCACAACTCAAATTGAAGGTCTTTGTCCTTCCACTCTCATAGTTCCAAAGAATCGAGATTCTTGACACTTTTTTGAACCAATTCGAGTTGATTAGAGATTCGAATCAAGATTCTAGTAAGTTCCATTTTTTTTCCTGAAAACTTTGATTAATCCCCCTTCAGAGAATCTGATTTTGAGGGTTTCATTCTGAATCCATTTGTGTGTGTGTGTGTGTGTGTGTGTGTGAGAGAGAGAGAGAGAGAGAGAGAGAGAGAGAGAGAGAGAGAGAGAGAGAGAGAGAGAGAGAGAGAGAGAGAGAGAGAGAGAGAGAGATTGATTTTGTAGGGTTTTTTTTTTAAATATGTATTTAGTGGCACGATTGGAAATTTTAAATTGGTGACTATGTGTTCAAAAAATGTACTGCCAGCAGAATCCCAATCTGAATCAAATTAATTTATGAATCGCTTCAAATTGAATCAAAAGCTTTCAAATCATGATCTTTTAAAGCTATGATTCGTTTGCCAGTTTATGCGAGTAGAGTCTGAGCAGAATAAGATGTGGATGATGTAGTATTGATCTGTGATTGGTATTTTGCAGGAAAGGCCCAGACGTACTCGGAAAGTGAATGACCATTCTGTAGATGCTGTTAAGAAATCATCCGACATGCAAACGAATGGGTTCACATCAAAAATTGGCCGTAAGCTAGAACATGGCCAGGGTAAGAGAAGAAAGAAGGAAACTGATCGAACAGGAAAAAAGGAGACAGTTAACTCTTCTTTCAGTCACTTGTTGTCAGCACCCACAAGCTATAATGTACTCTCAAAGAATGCTGAAATCTTACAGAAGTTTTTGGATGAGGCTGCGAGGTTGAAAGAGAAGGGTGAACAAGAGATTGATGAGCTGCGCAATGTCCTTCTTATTAGAAAACATAGCGCTGCTCAATTGAGCAAGTATCCGGAGAGTGTTCTTCGGGTCTTTTTCTTTCTCTTGAGAAATGAAGAGCCACCTTCTAGTTTTGGAACAAAAGAGCTGATTGAGTTTTGTAGCAAGTGGAGTTGTAAGCACAAGCATTACTGGTGTCTCTTAGAGTCCTCTCGACTTGAGACTTTTGAACCTTTTTTACCAAATTCTCCGATAGCTTTTACTATGAAAGAAAATGGTGAGCAGATGCTTGTTAGATCTGATGCACAGGATGTCTTGCACCAACAAATGGCAGGAAACGGTATCCATCAGTCTCAGCAAGGTTTGGAAGAATCAAGCATGATTTTTCCATTCCAAAAATTTGACAATTCACCAGCAGAAGACACGAAGGATTTAGCTGGTTGGCAAGAAACACAAGCAATCGATGGCGTTCCCAATGAATGTGCTGAGCGTGTAAGTGGAGATATGAACTCCATTGACCAGATTGTGCATAGCAAGGGTGTGATCGAGGCAAGCCCTATAGAGAGTGAATTTTGTGCTCCTGAAGCTGGAGAAATAGGAAATCAGTTCCTTACACCCAGACATGCAGGAGAGAGTATGGATCTGGATGAAAAAGATCTAATATTAACAGCTGAAGATCTGGCAGTGAAGGCCGATGATGCTTATTTGTCCAAGGAAACATTCCAGAAAAACCTTGAAGACTTCTACGCCACGCCACATTTGGAAAGGGAAAGTGTAGAGGCTCAAATGAATCACGGGCAGCTTGTTTTGTACGAAGATTACAAGCCCCAGCCCCACCCTAGCAAATGTGGTTGTCAAATCTGCTCACGTGATCCATTTTTCTGCTATGGGTGTACATGTAGTCTTTGTAAAGTTTTTATTCAACATAAGCAAAGTTGGATGTTCATAAAGTGTCCAATTTGTAGCCATTTTTGTCACCTTGAATGCTCATTGAAGGCTAGAAGAGCAGGCGTCGTGAAGGAGCTGGATATGGATGGCGAATTTTTATGTCCATGTTGTCTCAACAAGTCGGATTTGGTGCCATTCTGGATTGACAGAGTAAAGGATGCCTTGACCAGTATAGATAGACCCATGGTGCAAAAATATTTAACATCGGCAGTTCTTGTGTTTAATGGAACACAAAGACAAGATTTCCAAACTGTACATCGAAATGTGATGGAGTTGCATGACTCGTTATTGTATAATACTCCCTGCCCTCATTTGCAACAGATTTTGCAGCAGATACAGGAGAAAGTGGAGGGCTTTAGTGCTGCCTTCAACCATACAGGTGATGTCCATATTTCCTGGAGTAATCATGCTTTTATTGTTTATTGCGATTCTTCACCTATTTATTGCTAGAACATGGGTGTACTGCATCTAAAGCTATGCTTGGTCTGCCAATTTGTGGTTCAGTGCATGTATTATGGGTGAACGGGGTGGCATATTGGCTTGTTAAAATTAGCTTTGAGGCCTGATCTCAAATAGGCCTGGATTCCTATTTCCAACTAAGAAGCATATTCTGCTGCATACGGAACGAGCTGTACCGAATGCCGTACGGAATGTGGGAAAAAGTTTCTTGTTCCCTATGGAATGCCCTGTATTTATTTCTCTTTTGAATGAAAATAAAATGCCTTATTGCGCTTGATAGGCCCTGTATTTATTTGTCTTTTGAATGAAAATAAAATACCTTATTATGCTTGATAGGCACAGAAGGCGTTATGTTCTGTATGTACAGAACATTTGAGCCTAGAAATGTTTGAAATGGGTATCCAAGCTGAAAACAGATTGAGGACATTATGGAGGATCAGGCAGATGTTACTCAGTTTAGCGTACTCGAACTAAGGCACACGCATCAGCAGCTCTAGTTTTCATTTCACAACAGTTAGTTTCAATTTCGCAACAGTTTAGGACCCATTATTCAAATAGTTAATGCAAGTATCAGGGCAATTTGCGAAGCTGTTCATTTTGACTGCTATGCTTTTGAGAACCCTTTCAATACAAACATCAACTAACGTCTGTACAGTGATTTGGGGTTTTTCCATTTTGGCAGAACGTTCTGTTGATCCGGCTTGTTTGCCTGGGTTGGATATGCAAGAAGCTGAAGTCTTCCAGGAAGAAGAGAAAGTACGGGAAGGGCAAAAACGAGCAGAGCTGGACTATGTGGAATGGCTGCTTGCCGAAAAGAATGCTGACACACAGCGTTTAATCTTGAGGGATGCACAAGAAGAGATGAAAAAAGCTGAATTGGACATTCGTTCGAAAGCTAGTCATGCGAGAGCTTCTAGGACATCGGTTCAACAAGCAGAAAACAGACTGCATTTATTGAAGCGAAATTCTACATTTAAAGCACTATCAAAAGAGCAACTTGAAAAGCAAAGGGCGGCATTGGATTTGGAGCTCGCTGAGTTGAACAAATTGCAGAACGAGCTAGGATCCTTGTCATCAGAGACTCACGAGGATTCAGACATAAGATTTTCCCCATTATTAGAGGATTTCAAGACTCAAAGAAAAAGAGTAGAAACTGCTAAGGCAAGGTTGGAACAAATAGACTTTCTGAACAACTTCTTTGTGTAAACTTGCCAGTGATAATCGTTTTTGTAGTTGTACTGTGTCTTCCGTGTAGTATTGGGCTGCCCAAAAGTTGGGTTCATACTTTATACATCATAACACAATGTTCTTGCCATGTAATCTATCATCAGATTTCCTGACAATCCCTCTTTCTCTTATTTGAATTTGCGAATGTACTGAAGTTCTTAATTGTTAAGGTGTCAGATTCAGAATCATTAACAATTCAGCCGTGAATATGTTCTAGTAGATATGGTAGTTGGTATTTGGTGCCTGTCACCTAGTCAAATGTTAGGTAAGGGACATACCTCCTGCAGGTTACTTTTGTTGGCCTCAGTATCACTGGTTTATTGTTAGGCAGGGTCTTTGTTTGTTTGGTGCTAGCCTTGAAGATGAGTGGGTCTGTGGCTGTCACCTCCAGAGAAGTGATAAAAACTCAGTACGTTGGTCTTTCTGCAAATGTAGAAAAGTGACACATGTTTATTCATGCAACCTACACCTACCCTCGTATGCTGATGAGGTGAGTAGGGGTGCTAAGACCTTATTGGTGGACTCCATGAGGTTGAAGATCACTAGATGTCTTCTTTGCCATGCTTAATACTATCTTAGACATAACATTGACACATGTACATCAGCAATGTTGATGATTTTTTTGATAATCCAATGCATTGGAGATGTTTAATGCACTAAGATCTTCAAACAATGTTTACCATTTCCAATCCTTTAGCGTCAGCTGCATTCCACATATATAGGTTTCATCCGAAGGAGTGCTTAAACAAGGCATATAGTTTTTGGCAGAAATGTCAGGCCTCATAATCATTTAGTGTAACAACAATCTTATAAAACTTGTAAAGTTTTAGATGTTAATTGTGTGCGTCAATTATTTCTTTGCAATTTTTGTTTGCTCAATGCTCCATTGTGATGGTTTTTCTTGAGTCGGTTGGCTGCTTTTTTGTAATTTAATTGGAGTTTTGCAGCTTGTAATTCCATGCTAGCCATTACTTAATGCAAAGAAGAAAAATATCTATTTCTAGATACCCAAATTGCAACTCACCCTTGGGTAATATTGTGTAGAGTAGACCCTATGGGATGCTTAAAATATGCAACAAATAATAGATAAATTGTATGCACTAAGCAAGCAGACCAAACTTGATAAACTCGTCAAAAAAGCTGAAATGGTTTATATATTTATTTTGATACCCGATGAATTTAAAGAGGTTCATATTCAAAATGCCTAAAGGAAATCTTTATGGAGTTTATGACTGTCCCCACCTTTCTTTCATTGCAATGTTTGCCTCATCTTCAAAAGAGGACTTGCACTTGAATTTTCATTGAAAGTAACTTACAAAGAGTCCAAATCATCACATGATTTGAGATTTTCTTAAACTCTTAAGGGAAGAGCAAAGCTATCTCACAAGAATCAAAGGTTAAAGACTATTGTAGTACTTTAGAGTTTTCATTTTTGAAGCATTGATAAAAGAAGTGGAAAATATAACTAGTGGTAGTAGAAGAAACAACAATAGACTAAGAATGTAGAAAACATGTAATACGTTGTTAAGGAATGTAGGGGTAGTAACAACATGGGGGAGAAGACTTCCTATGAGCAAAGAAAGGAATGCCTACTACTTTGGTGATCAACAGCTTATGGAGCAACTACCTTAGTTTTGAAGGAAACCACAATAAGTTCGCCTAATGGATAGTCTTTGTGAGAGATTTCAACAACTTTAGTCATATTTTGGTAAATTGTCAATTGAGGCCAAAACTCATTTTAGACTTAGAGAAACTTTTTGAAGTTATTAGTTTAAAATACATTCAACAAACACTTTTTGAAAGTGTGGGAAAGTTGGTAGTCGAGTTTGAGAGAGATTCAAATTTGAACTTTGGGTACATTGAATCTAGACCCAAAAATAGTAGGGTTGACATTTTGGAGGGAAAGCCAAGTGGCCAAATAGGGTTTGGACTTGCTATAAAAGGATGTAACTTGTGGAGAGACACATCTTCTCTCTTTTCTCTCTCATTTCATCATTATACATGGTTCTCTTTGGGTTCTACTACTCATTGGTGCACTCTCTTGATGATATCTTGCAATCTTGTGTGTAGAATGCTCATATTTTGCTATTTTTGGTTCCACACGTGTGAAATACAGTAGGGTACTGTAATTGTACGTACAACAACCATATTTTATGTTTTGGTTCATGTTTGATCAGTATCTCTTAGAGTTTGCATCTCATTTTGTATGTAGATGTTGATTTTTCTACATTGGCAGGATTGTTGGTTTGCTCTTATTTGTAACCAAAGATCAGGGACATGGATTGGATCTTGAATGATCTGAAATCCTTCACATGGTATCAGAGCTATTGTGTTTCAGGTTATGAAAGGATCAACCACATTTATCAAGGATTTGGAGGAATTACCAATGCTAGAGCATGCTAGATTGATTTCTACAAAAAAAATTCCATTTTTGCATATGTAGAATTGATTTTTTGTAGGTCAAGACTCAATATAGGGTTATATACTTGATCAATTTCGATGTCACACTTGGTTTACTGGAATTAGACGATTTTTGGTGCATTAGGATGGTCTCATCGGAGGCTACAAGATGATATATCAAGTTTTTAGAAATTGCATGTAGAATTTGAGATATTCAATATTTTGTGATTTTGTCAAAACCCTAATTTTGATTGGATCTCTAGTTGTGAAGTTACTGAACTTTATTTGAGTGTGTTTCAATATTAGGAAGTGGCAAGAATCATTAGATTGAGGATAGATCATAGGTTGATCAAGATTTCACTATTCTATGTGTTGATTTTCTAGTTAGAAGTGCTAGAAGAGATTTGAGAGGTTCCATATCTTTGTGATTTCTTCTTAAGTTCATTTGTTGACATTCAAGAGAGTGCTTTGTGCATTGGAATAGGTTGAAAGAAGAAGATCAGGTCATTGCAACATGGCTACAAGTGGTCGATTCATGTTGGAAGACAATGATAGACTTACCTCAATCAACTATTCTACTTGGAATGTGAGGATGGAGTCCTTATTGGAGATGAATGAGTTGATGGAGATTATTGCAGGTGTGGAGAAGAGGCCTCAAGCACCTCAAGATCAAGTGAGGTATGACAAGAGGGCCAAAAAGCTCTACACATGATTAAGATAAATGTTACCAATGAACTTCTCAAGGAAGTTGGTAGGTGCACATCATCTTTGGAGGCTTGGGAAGCTTTGAAGAAGCATTATGAATCCAAGTCTACATCAAGAGTGCTTACTATTAAGAGGCAAATATTTCAAAGTTTGCAAAAGAAGGAAGAGAGTACTCATGCTTTTGTTTTGAGGATTAAAGCATTCAATGATGAGTTAGCATATGTTGATGAAAGCATTAAGAAGGTAGAACTTGTTCAAGTTATACTTAATGGCTTATTGGATAATCATGCTAATATTGTTCAAAGTTGTGCTATTCAAAAGACTTCCAAGTATTGTGGATTTGCAAGAGATCTTGGTGAATGAGGAGTATAGGCTTCAATCAAGAGGAGGTGGATCTACATCGACATCTCATAATGAAGAGGAGACTATGTTCATCAAAGGCAAGTTCAAGGACAAAGGCAAAGGCAAGTGGTCTAAAAGGCAAGATCAAGGTGAGACTTTCTCTTTTGGCAAGAATAAAGATAAGTCTAAGCTGAAATGCTTTTATTGTGAAATTAAAGGACATTTTGCTAATGAATGTTTGAATAAGCAAAGAGATGAAGGTAGCAAGCAAATCAACTTTACTATTAATGATGAGGATCTAGGTGGTGGTGATTCTCTTTTGATGTGTTCTTCAAGTCTAATATCAAGTGAAAGTGAGAAAGATTCATGGTGGATTGATAGTGGAGCTAGTTCACACATGACTAGTCACAAGGAGTTCTTTACTTCTTTGGTCACTTATGATGGAGCCAAGAAATAAATTCGCATGGCCAATGGTGGTGAGTGTGTGATCGAAGGTATTGGTTCAATTCCTATTTGTCTTTCTACTAATAGGATGTAATTGTACGGACAACAACCATATTTTATGTTTTGGTTCATGTTTGATCAGTATCTCTTAGAGTTTGCATCTCATTTTGTATGTAGATGCTGATTTTTCTACATTGACAGGATTGTTGGTTTGCTCTTATTTGTAACCAAAGATCAGGGACATGGATTGGATCTTGAATGATCTGAAATCCTTCACAGTCTTCTTAGATAGGATAGTCATCTTTCATGGAAATGTAGAGTGAATAAATTTTTAATCAATCACCTTAGAGATATTAACATTCAATTTTGAGTGGTAAAAATAGCCAAATTGTGGAATCTCATTCATAGACATGCAAAGTTTCAAATGTATGATGCTAGGTTTCTCAACCACATTGCTTCCTTTGTCACTTGAGAGAGAGCAATATACCCTGATTCTATATACGATAGAGCTATTGAGGTTTGCAACTGTTCCACGAGATTGGACCATTGTTGAGGAAGAATGTAAATCCAAATGTGGATCTATGAGTGTTTGCATCTCATGACCAACTTCCATTCGAATAATCGCTAAGTATGTTGAGTTTGTTGTTGTCAATACATCCATAACAGATGCATTGGCCCATCGTAGCTCAAATGTATCTCATAACTCTGATAAGAGCCTTTCAATATGTAATACCCAAATCAGCCATGTATTGACTTAAGAAACTAACTGCAAAAGCTATGTTGAGTCTGGTATAGATCATCAGTACAAAAGAAAACCAATTATCGAATGACATGTGTACTCCTTGTAATTCATCAGATTATATCTGACTAGCATATTGTGAAGCTACCTCTGTTGAGTGATGCATATCAACTTTTGCTCTCTGTCTCTCCGGATTTGAATATCGAGATAGTAAGAAGCTTTGCCCAGATCTGTCATGTTGAACTCTCAGGATAACATTTGTTTCGCATCTTTTATCAGTTCGACATGATCGGTGAAAATCAGTGTGTCATCCACGTACAAGGTAACAATAGTAAAAAAAATGTTGCACTGACTTGAAATAAACATTTGAATTTGAAGGGTTTGGGTTAGAACCATGTTCGATAAGAAAAGCGTAATCCTCTGGAGCTCTAGCAGATTGCTTCAGGGCATAAAGTGCTCTATGGAGTTTACATACATGATTTATTTTTGTCATTAATTAGATAACCTTTGGGATGTACCATATAGATATCTTCTTCAATAACTCCATTCAGATAGGTTGTATGTACATCCATCTGATGTATCTCCAGATTGGCTGCAGCAGCATACGATAAAAGAGTTTTCATTGAAGACTGCTTGACTACCAAACTGAAAGTCTCAATAAAGTTGATATTTGAGATTTGGATAATCCTCTTGCAACAAATCAATTTTTTCTTCAATCAATGCTTCCATTCACTTTGTATTTGATCTTGAATATCCATTTGCAATCAACTACATATCTACTAGCAAGTAATTCGACAATAGTCCAAGTTTGGTTCTTGATTAGAGATGAATACTCTCTATCCATAGATTCTTTCCATAGATCATAGCCTGACTGATTGAGCTTCTTCAAAAGTAGTCGGCTCTTGAATGAGATAGCAAGCAGATTCATGAATGTATCAATTAGGTGGTCTACGATCTCTTGTTGATCTTCTGGGAGGCGACATAGGTTGATGATCACTTCCTTGGTTCGGTTGCGGCTAAGCTGCAACTTTTTCTTCTGATACACTATTGATAAGCTTTTCATCTACAATTGATATATTTGGACTCGATAAAAATAGTCAAATAAAAAATAGGAGCATTCGATAGTTCGACTATCTGAGCATTGCCCTTGTCTTTGAGGTCAATAAACTGATTCTCATAAAGATAACATCTCTGTTGACAGATATCTTTGATGCAACATAATCATGCAGGTTAAAAGCTTTGTTTGAAGTCGTATAACCAATGAAAATGGATTTGATGTTGTGGGAGTCCAACTTCTTTATGATTTCCTTTCGGTATCAATACATCTAAAAACTCTGAGATTCAATAGTAATCATTTGGAGCCTAGCCAAACTTCATAAGGTGTTTTGTTTGAGAGCCCTTTAGTCGAGCATCTGTTCTAAACTTTAAGCTACAATGGAAACAACTTTAGTCTAGAAAAACTTAGGCAATGTCGCGTGAGCAAGCATAAATTTAGCCGCTTCGACTAAAGTTTAATTCTTTCTCTTAACAAGTCCATTCAAGCCTTTGCTAAGGCAATACTCCTTGAATTTGGTTGCGATGTATTCTCCACTCTTATCTGTCCTCAATGCTTTAAATTTTTTCGACTTATGCAAGCTACTTGAATTGTTTGAAGAAGTTGAAAGCCTCCAATTTTTTATTAATAAAATAAATAGTTCTTGAAATTCATGAATAAAATTAGTAACAAAGTACTTTGCACCAACCAAAGATAAGGTTTGCATTGGGCCACATATATCTGAATGAACAACATCTAAATTTGTTGCATGCATATAACTTGATCTAAATGGAATCCTAGTATGCAATACAACTATGACAAACAAGGAAGTCGATTTTCTTGCACCGGGAGCACCGTTGACGTTGGTGGCGCCAAGAGCAACAATGGTGTTGCTGGCGTCAAGAACAATGTTGGTGCTAGTGGCACCATGTGTAAAACTTGCACTTGCAGCTAGCTTTACAACATCCACCCCACCTTTACAAAATTTGATATTGAACACTCCACAATGCACTTCTCACTTGGCTCGAAGTAGTTGTCTTTCAATCAAACAAATCTAACCATTAACTCGACCTTAGGTGGTCGAGAGTCAGGATATTGCATGAGTCTGATCCAAATACGAACTATCACTTCACGTTTGTTTCAAACCATGTCTCTCATGCAAAACATAAAGAGTACAGATTGCCAATGGAGTAACCATCCCTTGTAATAACATCACCCCAGTGGTAAACTTGCAAATCGGAGATTATACTCTTAAAATGAGTTTCCATATTGTGGAGCTAGGCCCAATTGATGTTATACTAGGGGTGGAATGACTTAAGACCTTGGAAAATGTGACAATCAACTTCGATCAGGGACTGATGAGCTTTAGACAAGGAGAACGCCAATTTGAACTACACAACATTCAATCTACTCAACAACGTTCAACTTTGCAACTGATTTCTATGGAGAAGGCTCAAAGGCTGTCTAGATCAAATGTGAAAATGTTTGTGCTCAAGATTGAAGAAGTTGAGGGACAAGTCAAGGAAGTCAAAACAAAACCATTGGCCAAGGTAAAACAAAGCATGAAAGATCCAAAGATTCGGAAGATATTGGGTAAATTTTTCGATGTGTTTGCTGATCAGTTACCCAAAGGTGAACCTCCTACCAGATTTGTGGACCATCCCATTGAATTGAAATCGGGGACTAAACCGGTCAATTTACTACCTTACAAACTTACTCTCACAAAAATTTATTGTTCGAAGTAAATCACCTTTTGCCTCTCCCGTGTTGCTGGTTAAGAAGAAAGATGGAACGTTCAGGATGTGTATTGATTATTGAGCTCTTAACAAAGTGACCATCAAAGACAGATATCCAATCCCTAGGGTGGATGATTTGTTGGATGCTTTAAAGAAAGCCAGTGTCTTTTCAAAAATAGATCTACGTTCAAGATACCATCAGATGAAGGTCAAAGAAGAGGATCAACATAAAACAACTTTTCAAACATGGATAGTAATAGTAGACATGGAGTGACTTGTTGCTTATCTTTAAGATCTATGATGCTCAGTACTTTGTATGACAAGACAATGAAAATTGACGCTTTCAAATCTCCATTTGTTGTTGATATAGCAATTTTATTGGATAACTAATTTTGTAATACAAAAGATGAAACATCATTTGAAAATATTTGGGTCCACATGCTTTGAGCATGATCATTCCAATGTAAGGACCAAAGATTATCCTATTTCAATGATAGGAATAATGGTAGTGTTTTGCTTTTCAAGTAGAGATTGTAGAATCTACTTGTTTTCCATCAAAGAAGTTGTCAATGGTGGAAATGTGATCTTTTCAAGAGTGGAAGACTTGTAAACTTGAAGAAGCACCTTTGGATCAACACCTTATTCAATTCATTGATGGTTTGGAGTCAAGTCAAGTGGAGGAGCAAGCTCAAGACCCGAGGACTCCAAGAAAAACCATGAGTATCAAGATGGAGCCATCTAGGCTCAATCATATGAATCAAGCAAGGCAAGTTGTCTTTGGCAACATTGTGTATGATGTTTTAATAAATAGATAGATAGATAGAGAGAAGTATGTATATAAATACATAGATAGATGGAAAGAGAGATTGTGCATGTGTAAATTTTTTTTGTGACATTTGATTTTTAAAAGAGTGTGTGTGTGTGTGTGTGAGTGATTGAATTTGTGAGAGAGAAATTGAAAATGAAAGAGAGAGAGAATGAGAAAATGAATTAAATGTGAATGAGTTAATTCTGATTTTTTGTTTTGAGAGAGAGAGAGAGAGAGAGAGAGAGAGAGAGAGAGAGAGAGAGGTAATGTGTGTATAAAAAAAAGGAATGACGTGAATGAATTGATTTTAATTTTTGGTTTAAATTTTTTGTTTTGAGAAAAGAGACAAAGGTTGAAAGAGAGAGAGAGAAGGAGAGACAATATGTGTGTGTATATAAGAAAATATATGAAATGTGAATGACTAGGAAAAAGAGAGATTGTGTGAAAAAAAAAATTGTGAGAGAGATATAGAAAGGTAATGTCTTTTTAGAGAGATATTTTGTGTGAAGAGAGACAAAATTAGTTGTCACGCATAGATTTGTTCCCATGAGGGCGATAATATAGTTCAGATTTCAGCATGAATAGAAGATCCAAATCTAACTCTAACATCCATTAACCCTAAGCATTAACACTACATCCACTAACACTCGATCCACAACAAAGATAGCTTACTCTTTTTCTCTCTCCCTTTCTCTCTCATAAAAAGTATAATAACATGCAATCCCAATAGCGATCAGATCCAACAATTAGCAAAATCCAAATAAGCTTGAGAGATGGAGGAAAAGTAATAGAGATCAAGGACATTCATCAATCCATTTCACAAGAGAACCAATCTGCTTTATTGAAATGAGGAAATGAACATGTGTAGGAACTTGAATTGGTCCCTTTTTATAATAGAGAGGAGGACCCTAGCCTCTGAATCCTATTGGTCCATTTCTGCCTCCCTAATTATTCAAATTTAAAAAAGAGTGAGAACCATCCAAATCGGAGGGAAATCCAACTTTATTGACTAACTTGACATTTAGGCCCTGCGACATTAAAAGTCGCAAAAAGGCCTAAAGTCCTTTTATTGAGTTTCTAATTAATCAAATCTCTATGTGATCATCGGGTTGGACTTACACACGCAGGGTGCCAAATCCCTCTCACTTATTAACTAGGGTTAGAGTTTGCCTTGGGATCGGCAAACCCCCCAACAGTATCTCCCACCAAAACTGGCGGCGGTCCCAGGGCACCTGCGAGATGCAGCTATTGGAGACTTTTATTGGCTTCGCGACAAATCTTTATTAAATGGTACTGCACCTTTTCCATAAAGTCGAGTTGGGCAGTATTAAAATCCAAATTATGTGGCAAAAAACAACGATGGGCTCCTACAATCCACTTTGAGGTCATCCAAGATGTGAAGTGAGATTCCCAGGAGCCTCCCATCATTGCTGCACGAAAATATAGATGAGAAACCGACAGTTGATCCTTGTTATTCTCTGAGGCCATTGGCTTATTTGGATTGAATGCCAGAGGAGGAAGACAATCATCCCATTTGGTTGCCACTGATGCCAACAAAGTTAAATCTTTTGCAAACATCGCCGATTGTCGCATTGTCGGATTGGGAGAGTGGATATACTCCCGCTGGTACGCTTGTAAGGCCCGATCGAAATCCACTGATATCGTCCACGTATATGGCTGATGGATGATTGGCCAATTGGGCATATGGATTGTGATTTTGTCCATAGCCAATCCCAAATCCTTCCATTTATTCCGTCTCGGCATTGGTACATAATACGGATCTACCCGCAATGGGCGAGGGCTGGCCACGTAACTCCTGATAGCTTCCGGAGTTTTATCAAAAATGGTAACTCTCCATGCCAGCTGCTCTTCCAATGCAGGTATTTTGTCCACTTCTTTGCCCACCTCTATTTCAGAGGTCTTGAACCTAAGGACCCAACCACCACGCGAGGACTCATGAGGATGTTGCGCTAGAAAACTCTGGACCTGGTCCTCAACGCTGATGGGCCTTTTGAATAACGGTGTGGTCCTTGATGAGGACAAACCCAATTGCATTGCCTGTAAAACTAGCGGTTGTTCTTCTATTTCTGGAGCTCCCCCCTAGTCCATGCCCGAATCCAGCCCTGTATCCATTGGTACTGCAGTTTGGTGCGGAGGGGAGAATTGCGGCATGACCGAAACTGGGATTTGTGGTCCGGCTTCCAACACTTGAGCGGCTGCTTTTTCATAGGCACTAATAGTTGTTTTAGCCTTTGCCAACTCAGTTGAAGCTGCTCCTTTGAACCTGTCAAAGCGGCCTTGGAATCCCTAAAGGGGCACTTTGTAAGTCTCCACTTTCTTGAACAAATATGTGATCTCTGTCGGAGTTACCGGATGATTTGGTATTTGTGTCTGAAGATACGCATCACGCTCAAGGGTGGTCGCATCCAATTCACCTTGGAGACGTGTGCGATCCTGCTCCGTCATCTGCAGTTGACCTTGTAGCAGCTGTATTTGTTGCTTTGCATCCTTCACGGCCTTGTCCACCTGATCTTGTGTGGTTGTCAGGGCATTTTGCAGGGACCTGACGTATCATTCGAGGCGATCAATCTGTTGTTGTGCCGTCTTCTTTTCAGCTTCAGATTTTTCTTCTTTTTGTTTGGCGATCTTCAATTTTCGATCCAGCTAAACAATCTTCTGGCGGATGAGAGTGTTTTTGGATCCCATGTATGAAATTCTCTGCTCTATTTTTTTTTTTTTTTGTCAAGCATAGACTGGATCACTTGCGCAAGGCTTGACACCAAACCGAGAGCATCACCAGAATCTACTATCATGGAGGTGGCAACAACAGTAGGACCTGATGGTTGCGTCCTTGGTTGGCGTGAAACATGTTCCAATACTTATTCTTCTTCAAAAACAACTTTTTCTTCAAAGCCCTCAAGCACTGTGGCGTCGAACTGCTTTGGTGATTTCACAACTTGGTCGACCCGAAGTGTGGCTGGGGCGTCTTCAGCTTGAAGTTGCTAGTATGAATCTTCAACACCGACAATAGTATCATGGATTTGTTCGAATCCTCTTCCAGGGGATTGGAGCTCAAAGGGCGCAGGGCTTTGGGACATTTCAAAAATTTGGGAGGCCCCAAGGGGGTCGGAATCATCGAACATATCCATAAAGTACTGTGTGTTTTGGTGAAACAACTTTGGTGTGCCAGGGTGAGGCGGCCTGAGCAGTTGTGATGGGAATGGTATCCCCAATAGTCACAGACTGTCCTTGAGTGAAAGCAGAGGTGAGGGAAGCATCAGAGGCGGGGAGAATAGGAAGTTCAGTGCGAGTAACAGCAGGGTGTGGAAGCGCAGCTGACGATGTATGCCTAGTACGATGTCGTGATGCGTAAGGCGAGTCAGGAATGATGATCTCGCTACGTGGATGACGTCGACTATGTGAACTGGAGGTTTGGTGGGATGACTCGGCCGATGCTTCTTCATAAACCAAAAGCACAGAATCCAGGTGAAAGCCATGGATTTTGTTTTCAAGGTGGGAGGCTACTAGAAGAGACAACAAGGAACCAACAGTGAACTGCTGCTTGGTATTACTCTTAATAGCTCGTTTGAGCTCACCAGAAATAGTCTTGAACCAATTATATGGTCCAAGAGGGACCTTGGCTATCTTGGCATAGGACTCAACTATCCTATGTAGGATCTGAGAAGTGATGCGGTCTTTTCTGAGGTTGCCAACCATCCAAAAGTTATTCAGAAGCTGGGCAGCAGCGTGTATGGTAGGCTCAGTGATGGCATTGAGGAGATAGCCATCGTTGGTCTAGTGCATTTCATTTGTTAGGTCGATGTAAGGCTTAATACCTGTTTGGCCTGCTTATGGTTGGGTGAGGCTTGGGTACAAGACGCTATGCCTATAGCAACAAAGGCGGCCTCAGTCACGTGCACCTTGTGTGTGGCTCCCTAGAAGGTGATATAAAATTTGGATTTCTCTTCCTTCCACGTACTGAAGGCAAGAGCGATGAAATCCATGTTGATTCTCCCAGAAAAGGCTCTCTCATGAATATCCATTGCAGTAAGCACAGGTTCTGCAAGGGTCATCCACTGAGTAACCATGCTTGTGCTAGGAAGTATCACGATATCCGTTGCAGATGGGACATCAGGATGGATAGTATAACGAGGAGACTGAGATGTATATATGGAAGACATGATGATCAAAAACAAAAAGTAAGATGCGCAAATGTATATCAGAAAACAGTTCATAAAGTTTGGAAGGCTTTGGTTGCGAAAAAAATTTGCAAGAGCTTCGCTAGCACAAGTGAGAATTGAATCAAATTCAGCCAGCTTATAGGTTAATTTGGAGGGTCTATTACACTGAATACTAGTTTGGCTGATCAGTTTTGAACAAGAATTGACAAACATGTACAATACTGTGAAAATAGGCTATAAAAATCTCGACGAAGGTTTCTGAGGATCTGAACCTATCCGGCGAACGTTTTTCAGGGTTGGCGAAGAATGAACCTTCGCCCAGGAGGGTCTTTCGTTCCAAGTACTGTTATAAATGCATTTTTTCAAGATCTGAGGCTATGGCCAACCTAATTTTGACATTTTAAGACCATCTAGCATGTCAACGAAGGTTCATAATGAGAGTAAAGTGCTCGATGAAGGTTTTCAAAATGGCATATTGCTGATCATTCGTCTGACTAAAAAATCGTACTGTTTCTAGGAAAGAACCTTCGCCCACCTCAATATAGACATAATGGAGGCTCAGCAAAGGTTTCTGATACTGTATAGGCAACATCTGACCGAAACAATGATTTTATAAGTCATTTTTCATCAAAAATACTGTCCTTCATTTTTTCCATGTTGATGACTTTGCTGACTTTTGTTCAGTCTTTTCTCAATTTTTTTTTTTTAATGTCCTTTTCAAAAAACTCAACAATTAAATATTGAAAACAAAAAGATTGAAAAACAGAAAAAATTAAAAATCATTGAGATCACACCTGCTGAACTGGCTGAGGAGGCTGCCAAAACTTGCGTAATCGGCTGCCATTCACCAGAGTATCAAATCATTTTCCATCCAAGTGCTCAAAAATTACTACGCCATAGTTTAGGATTTCCTTCACTTTATACGGGCCTTCACCGGTAAACTTCAATTTTCTCTTGATGAGCTTGGTTTTGTACATCAGTGCAAGATCTCCTGCTTTCAGATCCTTTTTGTGCAATTGACGATCATGCCATGCCTTTCGGTGGGCTTTCTCTGCTGCTAACGCATGAACTGCCATCAATCGTGTTTCATATAATTTATGCAACGCTTCATGACGTAGTTGTAAAGACTTATCATCATTTAACCATTCTGTTGCCGCTATGCGTAAAGATGAGATAAAAAATTCAATCGGCATGACAATATCTTGACCATAAACCAATTGAAAGGGTGTTTGATTTGTACTATTTTTGTAAGCGGTTCTGAATGCCCATAATGTTACATACACTTTATGTTCCCAATCAGACCAACTTGCTTAACTGTCTTTGTCATAATAGTGCAGAGAATCTTTTTGCAAGATTCAGCTTGGCCATTCCCTCTGGGATAGTAAGGAGTACTAAATTTGTATATAACAAAAAAGTCTTCCAGTAAACACTTTATATTGATAAGATTGAGCCTTCTGAATCAATTGTCTCTTCTGTACTTTTGTCAAAGAGTCATTCGGTTGTCCTAGCATCAGGTACTTAACAATATTCACTGCCTATTCAGGTACTGCTTCTACATAGAACAATGCAGCATCTGGTAATTCATCATTCACTTCAGTATTAACTGGTGCGGATTCGAATAGCGAAACGTGATCACCTAGATAATGTTGCTTCCCCTTTCGAACCACAATTTGAAAGTCAAATTCAGTCAATAATAGTAACCATCTTGCAATACGTCCAGTATTGCATGTCTGGTTTACCAAGTAAAGTAACGGCTGGTGATCCGTATAAAATGCAGAGTGCGTATCCATGAGATAGTGACGAAATTTTCGAACAGAACCTCTCATGTTCTGTTGTTGAATAATTCTTTTCCAGATCTATAAGCTGTCTGCTTGCAAATCGTATAGGATAATCCTTCTTATCACCTGGCTGCGTTGAAACTGATCCAATGGCATATTTCGAGGCATCCGTGTGAACATGAAATTCAATCGTCCAATCTGGAGAACGTAGTATTGGTGCTGAAGTTAATGTTTTTTTTTTTTTTTAAATTTTTCAAAGGCTTCTAATGCCTCTACTGTCCAAATAGGAACAATAGTCAATTTATATATAGGTCTTGCTAAATCCGCAAAAAAGATAATAAAAATTCGATAGTAGTTTGCATGACCCATAAACACATAAAAATCTTAACCTGGTTGTAACCACTAAATCCATCCAGAAAACTATAAGCTTCCGCTCCAACAAGGCGATCCAAAATGCTTTCAGTAAAAGGTAACGGAAAGTGATCGTTCCGCGTCACTTTGTTTAAAGCCTTGAGATTCACACAAATTCTCAATTTCTCATTCTTCTTAGGAACAATGACAATCGGTGGGATCCATTCGGGATGCTCGATCTCATAAATGAAATCGGCATCTAGCAATCTCTGAAGTTCTTTCTTTATCAAGTCCGCAACATTAGGATTACAGCGATAGAACTTTGTAACCTTTGGAACTGCATCAGGTACTAACGGTATGGTATGTTCAATAACTGACGTCGGAATACCTTTCAGATCTTGATAAGTCCACGCAAAGCAATCTTGATACTTAATAAGTAACATCCAGAGTGCTTGATATTGTTCCGGATTAAGTTGTGATCCGGCTTGTACAATCTTTTCTGGTTCTCCTAGTTCGGCAAGATGCATTGGATGTGTCCTAGCTGGGCCATCATAACCATCTTTCAAGTCTGGCACATATTCTTCGGGTTCATGATGTGCTTAAGATAACATCATAACCACATCATCCAATGTATAATGTTTAAAATGTTTGGGCATATTATGCTGGACCACATCTGCTTGTTCTTTTTCGAAAGGACTTGTCTTGGATCTTTGCTTAGCCTTCTTAGTAGGAATTGATCGTGGAGGTGATGACTTTCGAGACGATGATATCTTGCTAGAATTCTGACTTGTAGAATCATCCTCGACTTTTCCTTTGTTTTTATCCAGTAAGGGTGGAACATTCGCTAAATCAATCTTTTGAGGAGGATTTTCCCATTTCAGGACCGTATAATAATGTTGCTTGGCTTGTTTCTTCATCATTGATCTTGTGATCTTGTCTTCCTTCAATATAACTGCCTTGGGTGGTTTTATTGTTGGTTCATCAAGAACATTACGCACTCCAAATCCAGCTGCTCCGACATCGAGTACTTCATTAGATTCTTCAAATCCAGCACAAAAAAGTGGCTCTTGATGGACTTCTGGTTCTGCTTGAGCTAACTTTTGCGCTAAGACTTATTTTGCTTTTGGTACCAACTACAAGAACTCTCCCAATGAAATATTGATCTTACTAGACAAAATATTCATTAGTAGTTATGTTTGCGGTGCTTTCGGTTCAGTCATCTTGAAAGGTTCTTCATGATGATGCAACTGATCATTCATATTTGTACGTGAATTTACGAACTTCGGCTATTATTTTAGCAGCTTCAAGCTCTTCTTCTTCTTGCAGATGTTTAATCCACTGCCTCATATCCTAATATCTTCTTTTTTCTGCATGAAGATTGGGATAGACTCCAGATGCTGTTGGTATATCGTTCAATGGTATAGAATCAGCAGGTACTGGATTCGCTACTGATTCTTTCTGCTTCTGTGCTCTAGTGACCACCATCAACGGTACACTTGATTTATTCTGATCTACTGGTATTTGGACATTCTGCAACTCTGTGATTTTCTTCACATGCAAAGCATCCAAGCGGTGCTCTGGTCCAGTTTCTAGATGCTTGTTGTTGCGCGGCAGCATAAATAGCATACTGTTCTGAAGATCCACCTTCTTGATCATTACCATAGTTCCATTGCTCAGCACTTCTGTACGGTTCTGGTTCCATCAAATTGGCCGCAAACCTTCCAACAAATTGCAAGCGATTTCCACTCTTGTTCTGTCACGTGTTCACGATTTTCTGTTGTTTCTTTGAGAGTATCATAAATCCATTCACATGTGCATCGAGAAGGTATCTCCTTTTTGGCTTATCTGTACTTCGAAATCCACTTGTCCATTCTTCCGCAATTGTATAAAATGAACATGCCAATTTTTTCGGGTAACGATGGAGACATTTTTCTTACAACTTCTTTTCCAGACATTTTTCTTACGACGTCTTTTCCTTGAGGTAATTCACATTTAATGCGTTCGTCCTTTTCAGCACGTCATAGCCTTGGCGCGCTAGAGTGTATTTGCGAGAGATATTCTCCAATGTAAAACAATGATTCTTGAACAAGCCAACCTTGTGCAATTCTCTCTCTCTCTCTCTCTCTCTCTCTCTCTCTCTCGTGCATTTCTCTTTTGATGCATGTCTATATTTTCTTGATGCGTGCGTGCGTTCCTGCACGCGTTCCTGCACGTCTCCCTTTGTTCGACTTCTCTCCTCCAGTTTGAAAGCGATATTGGTTGATCGATCGATCGATCGCCTTTGCTTTACGTCTTCCATCTGCAAACCGAGCAAATGCCTCATTCGTCTTGCCTCCAGTTTGTGAGCGATATCTCGTCCTCCATCTGCACACCCCATCAAACGCCTCATTCATTCGCTCTTGTTGTCGTTCATCTGTTGGTCAATTGACGATCCAGAATAGAGCAACCTCCCTCCCAGCTATTCGCGTGAGAAAAAGTAGCAAAAGCTTATGGATATTGGTGGATCATATAAAAGCTACGATCGTCTATTGGTCAATTGACGATCCAGAATAGAACAGACTCCCTTCCAGCTATTCGCATGAGAAAGCAGCAAAAGCTTATGGACAGTGGTGGATCATATTAAAGCTACTAATACAAGAAGAACTGAGCAGACATCACAATAAAAAGCTAAGTAGAGGCTTAGGAAAGCAAACTAAGTAGAGGCTCAAGAAAGCAAACGAATTTCAAGTAATAAACTTTTACCTTGGTACGAATAACTTGTATGTGAAAATATAGACTGCATGGCCAGTCTGAATATGCATTCTTGAATAGTCATATAAGAGTGATCCCCTGATAGCAATCTCCTTGCATTCATGCTGCTGATAGCTAACGGTCCTCCAACATACTAGCGAATGCATGCTCTATTGACGCTTAGAGACTTTCGGTGACAGAATGCTACACAGATACAATGTTCACGCTTAGAGACCTTCGTTGACAATCTGATGGTTGCGTGAAGAAGTGTAGTAAAGGACTCTCTTCATGGCGAAGAAATTAACACATTTGAGGTGTTCTAATGTAGCCCGAACCTGAATTTAACAATACACAAAGCTAAAAATGTTTGAGAGCAGTCTTGGTCCGTTTGTCATTTTTATGGCCAATCTGTTTAGGAATACAAATATAGACTAGCCCGAACCTGACTTGAACAATACACAAAGCTAAAAATGTTTGAGAGCAGCCTTGGTCCCATTGTCATTTTTATGGCCAGTCTGTTTAGGAATGCAAATATAGACTGCATGGCCAATCTGACACGCAGTCCTGAAGAGTCATATAATGTTTAGGAATGCAAATATAGACTCTATGGCCAATCTGGACACGCATTCCTGAAGAATCACATAAGCTGATTTTCATGTTCGTATATGGTTTCGAAGCTTGATATTAATTCATACTTTTGAATTGATGGAGCTGCGAGTAGAATGGTGTACACTGTGTATTGACAATTGACAAGACATTATTATAATCTTACTTGTACAATGCTAAAAAAGGTATTAGAAAGGCTAAGAATGAAAGCTATTTCTCTATTTGTCCCAACAATCAAACATTTTCTTGATTCTATCTATATTCGTAGTAGATCTGGAGCTGGATTGCTGCTGCCTTTCCTGCTGGATCGCATGAGCACCCAACTCCAGTTTTCTTATTTTGGAAATTGGTTTGTGTTGTGTTTTTCGGATCAACAGTAGCAGATAGTTGTGCGGATTAGATCAGCTTTCTATAAACATTTGATCAAACAACAAATAGATGTGTTGATTGATCATTAGGATGGTTTGAAAGCAACTGGGTAGCAATCAACGATGGGTATGTCTCAGCTCTTATTCAGATTTTTGCGTAACAAGTTCAGTATGGAATCCAAGTCCACAATTGGGGTGGAGTTCCAAACATGTACCATTGTGGTTGATCACAAGACCATTAAGGCTCTGATCTGGGACACAACTGGTCAAGAGAGGGTAGCAGAGCTTTATTTCTCTCTTCATTTGCATCATCACTATGTGTTTTTCTTCTTTCTCTTTGAATTTTGTAGATCATCCACTAATCTGAAAGCCAACCACTCTTCTTTAGACTTTGCGGAATGGCTACCTTGGGTGTGATGTTTCAATGACCTATTTGCTAATGTATTGTCATCTCAAACATTCCAGATTAGAAGATTCTAGGTGGGTTCCGAGGCTAACAAACTTCAAACACAAGCAACTCAAATTTGGTAGACTCCTATATACGTCGCGTTTGTCTTCTCTAGTGAGCAATCCTTTCGCAAGTGAGAGGCATATGACAATTTCTTAGAACAGAAATGATTTGGTTTAACATAACATGAGTTGAAATACAAAAGAATGACGACATCTCTATTTTCCTCTCATTAGACCAAGAATGAATATTCCATTGATCATTCATGTTAGATTGATTTTGATGATGTACTAAATCACTCACAAATCACTAAAATAATCACTTGTTTCCTCTTACCTTAAGTACACACATAAATCTCATTCACATCATTGTGTTTAAATAATACTTGAAACATTTAGAAGCAATCTTACAAAATTCTCCAAGCCATTATTCTGACCACACAACACTACTATTTAGGTGAACAAAATTTTAGACTTGCTCTGAAACTAAACATAATACTTGCTCTGGAATATAAAGACGAACCCAGTTGCATGTGACGCCATCCTTGGACAAGGCACCTTGGTATTAATAATTAGATATGCAACATCAAGCATTCACCATAAGCAATCACCACAAGAAGGTGGAAGAAGAACACGCACTGTCACTCTATCACTCTACCTCATACAGAATGTAAAATGTACAAATAAACCCTGAACCCTGATAGAGAGAGAAAACCTACGAGTAGACTAATAGACTAGCCTACGGCTATTGACAGCTGGTCGTAGCTGTCAACATTAATGTGCATCGTAAACAGTAACAATGAAATTTATCATTGATTTCTAACACTCTCCCTCAATGATAAAATTACATTTTTCTATCCCTAATAGAGTACGAAACCTCTCAAATTTACATCTACCTAATGACTTAGTAAAAATATCTGTCATTTGATCTTCAGATTTACAAAAAACAAGATCAATGGCTCCATTTCTCTCGAACAAAATGGTAGTGTATTTCGATGTGCTTGGTTCGAGCATGCAAAACTGGATTTTTGGCAAGGTGAATGCAACTTTGATTATCGCAAGATATAGTAGTCGCATCCACCTGTGGTTGACCTAAATCCACAAGCAATCTTCGTAACCATACCGCTTCTTATGTAGCATTGTTGAGTGCTCGATATTCAGCTTCCGTCGATGATAAGGCTATTGTAGGTTGTTTTTTGCTGCTCCATGAAATTGCAGTTGTACCATAACTAAATGTATGACCACTAGTAGATCTTCTGTCATCAATATTACCTGCCCAATCGGCATATGTATAATCTACCAACATTGGCGCTTCAGGTTGATCATACTTCAAACCAAAATTCAATGTCTCTCGAATGTATCTGAGAATATGTTTAGCAGACTTCCAGTGTGCTTGACTAGGATCTTGCATAAATTGACTAACAACACCAACAGCATAAGAAATATAAGGTCGTGTGTGTGTCAAATAAATCAAACTACCCACCAGCTATCTATACAAATAAGCATCCACTTTCTCAGATTCATCATATGCAGTAAGCTTCATGTTGACATCCATAGGTGTACTCAAAGGCTTACAATCTTGCATATTGAACTTATAAAGCAAATCTCGTGCATATTTGCTTTGTGTAAGAAAGACCATGTCTTCCTTTTGCCATACTTTAATGCCAAGACAATAGTGCATCAATCCTAGATCACTCATGTCAAAATCTTTGGAAAGATCTGATTTTATTTCATCAATTAAGCTCTCATTACTTCCTGTAATAATCAAATCATCCACGTACAACACAATGAACACTATATCTGAATCTTGTCTTAGAATGTAAATATTAGGATCAACATCACTCTTTATCATTCCCCTTTGCTTGAAGTGTTCATCAATGCAAGAGTACCACGCCCGTGGTGCTTGCTTCAATCCATAAATGGCTTTGTTGAGCTTACAAACGAGATGCTCTCTCCTTGGCTCAACAAATCCTTGAGGTTGTATTAAGTACACCTCTCCATCCAGCACTCCATTAAGAAAAGCAGATTTAACGTCCATTTGCTAGATCTTCGAACCATAGAAAGCAGAAATAGCAACGATAGAACGTATAGTTACCATCTTAGCTATAGGTGCGAAGGTTTCTTCAAAATCAATACCAATCTGCTGCTCAAATCCTCTCGCAACCAACCATGCTTTATACTTGTTGAGTTGCCCATCAGCTCCATATTTGATCTTGTATATCCATTTGCAAGTGATAGGCGTCTTACCATCAGTAGCTCAACCAAGTTCCACGTCCCATTTTTTGATATAGCTTCCATTTCTGTTTCCATAGCTTCACGCCACTCCTTGTGCTCCTTTGCTTTATTGAAAGTTTTTTGTTCTTGAGCCTTGAGCACAGAACCCATTAGGGCTAGACTCATCTCTAATCTTCCAGGAGGTTTTCGATTTGTACTTGACCTTCTAAGCTCTCCCTGGTCACTTGATTCGGGAGTATCTCCCTTATTAGCATCACTTGTTACTGACAAGTACCACTTAGGCACTCTCCTAGGAGTCTCATTATTGACCCTGTCTTTTTCCATTGGCTCTTCCATATCGACACTAACTTCTTTTCTCACTTGCACTTTAGCTTTATCATCAAAGGGATCAATTGTCAATTTTATTTGGTCATTGTGACCTATCTCATCAAAAGTAGCATCTATGAAAATCACGATCTTTTGGCATCTGTGTCATACATCCTGTATGCCTTGGCTCTTTCATCATATCCAAGGAAAATACACTTAACACCTTTTGCATCCAGCTTCTTTCGTTTTTCATCAAGTACATGAGCGTAAGCATCACAACCAAATACTTGTAAATGAGAAACATTAGGTTTCTTTCCAGTAACCCTCTACGGACTTCTTAGGACACCGATTCAAGATATGAGTAGCTGTGTTGCATGCTTCTGCCCAAAAAGTATTTGGCAAACCCTTGCTCTACAACCAATCCTCTTTCGAGTTCTACCAGGCTAAAAGTTGCCAAGTACCATTGGTCCCCATTCATACCATTGAGTTCAAATATGTCAAAACAGCCTTCAAATTATGGAATCCTTGTTCTATAAACTTTCTTGCACCCATTCGTATAGAACTTTGGATCACTCTTGCCCATTTTACCGATGTTGAAGTCCAAGCTTGCAAGCTAGCTGCTCTACATAAAAATTCGGCCTTTGATACTCCCATTGCTTTCGATACTATTATCAAAATGAATAGATTTGAATCCTTGAAATGTCCTTCTAAACAAACTTGGGCCAAAAATAGAGGTCATTTTGAGACTGGATTCAATAGGATGAATTTACACCAAGCTCGTATCTGAAACCGGAAAAGGCCTTTCTTTAAGTGCAGACGTGGTCATTAGTATAAAAACAATTCTTCCATTCTTTGGTTTGACCATGATGTCTAGTTCATGATGAACAACCTTAGTGAATTATTTCTCGATACCTCTCTACGGAACCAAATTAATGCCTTTTTTTCTTTGGCTACACTTCGAGAGACATTGTCAAATCCCACCTTGCCTTTCTCTATATTAGACAACATATGATTGATGCTGCTATCGAGCTTATTCATGCTCCTCCTAACAAACTTTTGGCTAACCTTGGTGATGTTGAAAACATTCGTGAGGTTGATTGACTTTTGCAAAAACCCAGCTTCTCCACATTACAAGACCAGTACTTCCAGAGCACAAGTAAGAGATCCGGGTCCTTCAATTTGAACAATCCAAGCTATGTTATGTCAAGAAGTGGCAGCAAAAAGAGGAATTACATTCCATATAGAGGCAAAACTGGACATGGCAGCAGTGGGAAAGAGGAACTACCTGTTAGGAAGCTGAATTTTTACAGAGATTAATCCTTTTGCAAGAAGAAAAAGAACGATGGTGGTCAATGCGGCAAAGCAAGTACAACTGGTTACTAGAGAAGATAAGGGAAAACTGGATGTTATAATCTCCGAATTCTCTTTTTTAAGAATTCAAGTAATGGGTATTTATCTGGAAACATTGGTGAACTTTCTTGGCTTTCAGCCTATACATGTTGGAGACATGATCTTCACATACATTTCGATATAACCATGACCTTGCAGGAGTTGTTAAGTGAGCGCCACATCAGAAGATGATATCTTATTGCAGTTTCGTGATAGTTATATCCTTACCGATTACCATGGACGACACCCTGTAGCTCATTTGATGTACTCATATTTAAACTTACAACTTACTAGGTATGTTTGATGAATAATATGTGTAAGTTAAGAACTTGCTGTGATGTATCCAAACCTTCTTATGTGTAAAAGGATTTGGGACATATGTACCAGTTGTGAAGAGCCATGCACTCATGTATCACTGGGGACCATTCATTGTAATCTGCAATAAAAGCTCTCTTCTCTAGTTATGAGTTGAATGCATTATTAAGTGCTCTAATCTTCAACATTGGCGTCAGAGCAGCTTATGATTGACAAATACTGCAACAGATCTCCTATGAATAGACAAGAATGTATGTTGAATGGATAGAAATAAATAGAGATGTACACGAAATAAAGAGATAAGGAAACACACCTATTGTGTATTCTTGCTGAAATTCATACTGCTCTACATACGTTAAGGGTTGAATAAAATGCTCTCCCCTAACCGAGATAGCCACGATCATTTGTCAAAGACACGTGTTTGTGGAAGGCATGTGTACTCATTGTCTTTCAAGCCTCGCTATCTATAGTAACACCTATTTGAAGGTGAACAATCTGTTTGAAACATCGAATTGCCAGCAGTTCCAACATGTAGTGTAAACAGAGCTCTGAATTTGATTGACAGGCCTAAAGTTTGCAAAACAGAAAGCTACATAATTTTAGCTGAATACAATTTAGCCATTGCAAATTTTACAAGTCGCTGAATTTCGTCATCAAAGTATCTAGCATGATAAAAAATAAAAGTATAAAGTTTTCATATATGTTGCTGCAATTACCACTTACCAAACTGCGCACAGCAAAGAGCAAGCACGAGTTGAGCACAACTTCTTCAAACCTGTCTGAAAACCTCATATAAACTACACCATTAAGATCTTGTCAATAAAGGCCTCTGCATTGTGTAGATCTCCAGCGCGACCAAAAAGGTCAGCAATGCATGTGTAGTGCTCCCTCACTGGACAGATACCAAAAGCTTCACACATATATTCAAAAAGATGATAGCCTTCATCTATCTGACCTGTACGGCTGCAAACAGAGAGCACACAAACAAAAGTGACCTTGTTTGGCCTGAAGCCCTCACCCTGCATCTTTTTGAAAAGCTGGAGCGCTTCACAGAAATGCCCGTGCAGGGCACATCCAGCAATCATTGCAGTCCATGTGACAACGTCGTGATGCCGCAACTTATAAAAAACTTCGAATGCATCAGGTAAGCTCCCACATTTTGCATACATGTCAATTAGGCAGCTTGCAACATGTACATTAGACTCTAAACCCATGTCTTTCAGCTGAGAGTGTATGAGCCTACCCTCACTTAAGGCTGCAGTACTTCCACATACTTTAAGAACAGCAATGAAAGTGACAATGTTTGGACTAAAACCCTGAGTTTGCATAACCTGGAAAAGGTTAAGAGCATCCCAACCACGTCCATGCTCTGCAAACCCTGTGATCAATGTAGTCCATGACACGATATCTTTATGTGGCAACTCTCTAAAAACTTTTTGGGCCTCATCCAAACTTTTACACTTGACATACATGTCAATTAAAGTGCTTCCAATAAAAGAATCCCATTCTACTCTACTTTCGATAAGCTGTGCATGAACAAGCCTGCCCTCATCAAGGAATGCCATGCTGCCACAGGCCTTGAAGATGCTTGCAAAAGTCACCTTGTCTGGCCTCATACCTTCCTGTTGCATTTCCTTGAATAGTTCAAGTGCTTCTACACCGCATCCTTGACGAGAATATCCTGCAATTAGGGCAGTCCAGGAGACAACTGATCTTTTGGGTAGTTTGTGCAGCACTTCTCTGGCCTTGTCCAGGTCCCCACATTTTGCATACATGTCAACAAGAGTATTTCCAATATAGAAATCAGATTCCAGCCCATTTTCTATAATCTGAGTATGAATGCATCTACCCTCATCGAGCGCACCTATGCTGCTACAAGCTTTGAGGACACTCGCATAGTTTATGTTGTTTGGCTTGAAACCTTCCTGCTGCATTTTCTGAAACAGCTGTACAGCTTCCTGACCATGTCCATGCTGAGAAAATCCTGCAATCATTGCAGTCCATGAGTAAGCATCTCGATGCTGCAAATTTTGGAACACTTGATGTGCTTCTTCTAAATTTCCGCACTTTGCATACATGTCAACCAAGCCATATCCAATGCGATCATCTGACTCCAAATTGCTCTTTATTATTTGAGCATGTACAATTTTCCCTAGATTTAGAGCTGCCATGCTGCCACATGCCCTAAGAATGTGCACAAATGTAATGTTATTCGGCACTAAATTCTCTGCTTGCAGAACCCTAAACAGCTGGAGGGCCTCCCGACCATACCCTTGTTGAACACATCCTCCGATTAGTGCATTGAAGGATGCAACATCTCTTTCTGGAAGCATTCGAAACGCCGTCTTTGCTTCACTAACGCTTCCACACCTTGCATACATGTCAACTACTGCATTTCCAACAAACACGCTTGCTTCAGACCTCCTTTCAAGGATATGGGCATGGATCAATCTACCTTGACTCAAAGCTGATACGCTGGCACAAGCTTTGAGAGCAGCCACATACACATAATCATTTGGCCTTGTTTCTGACTGGCACATTTCATGATACAACTTGATAGCCTGCTCACCTTTTCCATGCTTAGAATTTGCTGAAATGATCTCCCGCCACGTATAGCTATCCTTTTTTTGAAGATTGTGAAAAGCCTGATTTGCTTCAAGCAAGCTACCCCCTACAGAAAACATGCGAATGAGATGGTTTCCTAGAAGAACATTTGAATTGAGGCCACTTCGGGATATTAGGGCATGCACTTGCCTGCCTAACTTTAAATTCTTCTCTTGTATACAGCTCTGCAAAAGAGAGAGCAGAATCTCCATGCGCCATCTAAATGGTTGTTGAACCACAGTTTGAAGCGCATTACTCAAGTGCCCTTCCTCACAAGACCTTCTGACCTTGGCCAGAGAGGTTATGTAAGGACTGTCCGTAACACGCCTGAAGAACATGCATGGCAAGCTTTATGAGAGTAAAACAAATCTTAATCCGCCTGGCATAACCCAATAAGAGTTCAACGGATAGTCACAACACAAAAGCATTGCGAAGACATTTTCACATGGGAATAGAAAGGCCTGAGACATCAAAGAAATAAGCTGGCTGGTCTAATGTTTTCTCCCAATTGTGAAACAGCAGTATCTGAATAAGATTGATTGTGATTCTGAAGGAGCTGATATAGCCTATCAAAAAAAATTCATACAATGTTAGAAACAGTAAACAATTTTGCATTCCATACATTTGGCATCCACAAAACCTTAATGATCATTGCTCTCTCTCTCTCTCACACACACACACACAGCACGCACGCACGCACCCTCAGATCTAAGAATCAATTCTTTCTGAATTGAGTTGGATAGACTAGCTTAAATTGTAAATCGTGGTTCGTCCAGCTCATTGTCTCAATTCATGGATCACAAAAAGTACTAAAAGCTAATAATCAAACAAAGTATACAGATACTCTCCATTGAGAAGCAAGCTTGAAACCAAAAGCATTTTCACATAAACTATACTGATTTTCTAGCTTGGACGCACCTGACATCGAGTCTCGATGCTTCGACAATGAAGCTTATGTTCACATGTGCCTATCAATACCTTACTATGGAATGGGCGTGGCCTGGGCGTGGCCGAGGCCATTATGCCCGGTTCAGCTTTCCATAATTTTTTTAACCTCAGCCCCTCCTCTAAAAAAAATTATGGAAAGCTGAACCGGGCAGAATGGCCTGTGCCCGCAGCCCATTCCATTGTGTAATGGATTGTTAGATCTTTTTTAGATCAATTAGATGTGCCACATGGCATGCGCAGGCAGATTCAAAACTAAAAAAAAATTCAAACCACTTTGATGCTGCCACGTGGCAGGCGCAGGCCTGTGACGCCTGATGCACAGGCAAAATCAGCACAAATTTCTAAAAAAAAAAAAACCAGATGACTATTTTGCTTTTTAATCTGACAGAAAAATGGGCAAAATAGTCACCAACAATCCATTACGTAGTTTGAAAACATAATTTGAGAGAGATAGATATAGAAAGAGAGATAAACAAAGAGGCTCATGCATCCCATAGAGAGAGGCTCATGCATCCCGAAGGGAGACGGGAAGCACGACTTAGCCTCCCGGCTTTCAACACTTGCCGTTTGAATCGATCAACCAACTTGTCGTCCCCGATCCGACTTGACCACAAGTGGACCACATGAGTGACATGGCTCAAACTGAGGAAATCACACTGCCACCATGAGACTTACATCCTCCATCTAGCTAGGCTGACATCCTATCAAGCACTTACAAGCACAAACCTGTAAAGCTGACATAAATGAGCGACTGAGGCTCAACCTATTACTACCACCATAAGAATATACCCTCACCAGATAGACAACTAGTAGACATAATGAATGACAAGTCAATGAGCATAAAATGACTATATTGTTTCATATGTAGCAAATGCATAAACACATACAACACCGACTTAGATCTAGACTCCCGTGACAAGGTAACATGGCAACACACATTTATGCAAACCAGCACGAATACGTCAAATACATGACCATGGCCTGCCCAAAACTGGTATATTGTCGTACCAACACCTGTCACTTGTAGATCCACTGCTACCCCATTGGTCACCAAATTAGGTCCTCAACCATGGCCCGCACCTATAACCAAGATGCTCTCACGTCCAAGCATATCCAACTATCTAATAAGCCCCGAAAGCTGATTTCCATCCATTCCCCATGCTCCAAGCCCAAGAGTCTATCAAGGACTTAATGAATGAATGTACACAAATCTCACCATAGGCTATACCTGAGTAGCTTGCCCATCTCCCAGAGATATTGATGATGATCTGTCTCTCCTACATCCCATGTAGGCTCAACTTCTCATGTTTGACGTTGCCAACTCTGATTTGACCAATATATAGTATATAGGCCTCCCACCAAGGAGCATATCTCACCAACAACATGTGACGCCAACCTGGAGACTACCATGCATATAACCATGCAACTCACCTGACCACTCGCCAAAGTATCAGCTATTACTCCCTGCGCAACCATCTCCATCACTATCGGCTCACAACCATGGGCATGTTGGATCCACATCACTCCGTAATGCACTCCATGACCTCAGGATATGTACCATCACTAGGTACACTCCATGCCACCTACTCCAAGTAGGCTTGACCTGCGTCCCTAGGTCACCATCCTGCTATCCAAGCCGATCGCCAAAGCATCACCTGCTCCTCCTGGCTCCTAGCAGTGTCGCTCGCTCTCCTTGGCTATGTGCCACCCGCGGACACCATGCCAACGCAAGCTCATCCATGAGTCGCCGCTCACGGGATCCCGAGACCAATGTCTCCCTGATCATACTGAGGTATATGGCTCTGAGTGACTTCCTCTAGGCTTCCTGATCTCACCACCTGTGGATCTGAACCATACAAGTTCCAACACATGTGCAAGCCTAAACTCCTGCAAATACAACCAAATGCATGAAAGTTATAGGTAGCTTATCCATGCCCATGATGGTAGATGCCAATGCCAAAGACTAGCCCCCTGCTGTAATGTCATCCTGTACTCCCAAATGAGCACACCATGAAATCCTCGCCATCAGTGTATCCTACAATAGATCTTTAGCAAAACACCCGTCATAGTGCTTGCCCTCCGATCACACCCAATCATGCGATCTCCATCAACTCTCCAACCTAGGGCTGGCTCTCAATGCTTCACGCTTTGTCCATTTGCGTCTGCAGCTTCCTGATCCCATCATGAATCGTCTTTGTAAGTCCTGTCCAATTACTCAATTCCAATATGAGATCGTTGCCCCTGATGATCATCCCATGTCATCCTGTAGTGCTATCCCGATCAGGTATCCCACGTCATCCTCAATCTTGAAGATCTCAGCATCTACCCTATAGTGCCCACTTGTATTCCCTCAAGCTATCTCCAAGCTACTCCTGTGAATGATTCCAAACCATTCCTTGAGAATACACTGAGATGTGAACTCCAAAGCCACCATCAAGTCCCTCACATAGTCTGTGCATGTCAATATCCCTCCAAGTGAACCTGTAAGATCTTCTATGGCCCAAACCAGATGATCTGCACTCTGTCATCACTGGAATCTACATCTCTAATGCAATACTGATACGATAAATTGACTTGACTTATCCAAACTGGCAATTGAAGTGTATCTCTCAATGACAATCCTGATACACTGCTCCACAACTAAAATGACTTGATCTGATATGACTTACCGACTGTAAAACCACAAAACATCACACTTACCACTCACCAAAAGCATCCAAAGTGTGATTATTGATCCATTCTTCATCCTCCATATGTCCCACACACAGTTCGTCCAATGCAAGTCCGCTAGCTTGCCCAATGGCTTCCACCTGGCACCACCCCGCACTTCCATCACCTGTGATCGCCAATATGTGTGTACTCCAAGCTAGCTCATATTTTCCTCCGAACTAGAAATTTCCAAGCTACAGATGCATGTGGTTCGAACCCCAAGAGTTGAACCTAATCACGAGAATTTTTCACCCCTTATTGGCATACCATGCCTACCTCTCACCTGTGATTGCTTGACCTCTCAAAATTGTCACCAATGATGAGTAGTCATGCCACCAAATGACCTTTCCTTCACCAAAACTAGCTTTATCCACACTATTCTATTATTATTTGCCCCTTTACCACAATTACCACTTCCAAACACCCTGTTACCCTGTGAGAAATAAGTAATAATGATTTTGAAGGGATTATGCCTCATCGTACCGCCCTGAGCAGGTTTCACTAGCCAAAAATTGTCCCAGATTTGGCCCTACGGTACCCAAATGGCGAATGTAGCCCATCACTAGGTCACCCGCACTCCGCTCGGTAGAATGGTGATGAAAACCCCCCAAATGCGTTTCTCCTTGCTCTTTGATGTTGCTCTATTCGCTTGCTTTGAGAAGCTAGTTTCAGGGGTCATTTTGGCCCAAGGATGGCCAAAATCTTCTAGCCAAAGATATCTCTTTCCAAAGGGTGGCTTGCAAAAATGAATTGGAACTTCCTTTTGAAGTTTCTTGATGAAGAAATAACAATTTGAATGTCGGGTCCCTTCAGCCCATTTCATGCTAAAAGAATTTAATGAAAAATAAGGCCTCATTGTCTTTCATTTCTTCATGGACCCTTTGAGCCTCCACCTAACAGTCTGACCTCATCTTGTGGACCATGTTGCTCCCCGAGCTTTGTATCATGGCCGTTGAATCATGAATTCAAATCTAATGACTTTGCTCGTGCTTGTGCCCTAATGGAAGCCCTTACGACCGCAGTTCACTCAAGCACGCTACGGACTGGCGCGAGTGAGGGCGCGCGATAGCAGCCCGTGCCTCTCTCCATGAGTCATGTCTCTCTCTTTCTTCACCAAAGCTTCTCCTTTGATAACTATGGTCTCCTCACCAAATTTGATCCAGATTTCTTGTCATTCTGCTGTTGTCCAAGACCGATTGATAACCTGTTCGACTAACCAAGGCACCCTCCAACACCCTTTCTCAGCAACAAAAAAGACTTTCTATAGAGAAAGATAGACACTTTTCACTCTGCAAACCCTTGCTGTGAAAAAAAAGAGATTGCTTGAGCTTTGCTCAGATTTTTATTGAGTTTGTTCTTGCAGTTACTTGCCTAGCTGAGGTTGCCCCACCTCAAGCTCTATAACACAATTTACAACTTGCCAATTGGTACGGTATCGACTGCAAACAAGCTGATTTTCCTAGAAATCCGTCAACACCCACCCCTTGAAATAGGAAATTTTCTTCGTTTTCCACCCAATTACATGTACCCTGTAAATTGCCACGTTGTTCTTTGTAGCTTCCTTGCAAATCCAATTGCGTCAACCGGCTGCCTACACAATCAATTACATAGCCATCATCGATGATTTTTTTGAAATCACCAGAACTATTGCCAAGACGAAAAAAAGTGGGTGGACTTTGGACTGGATATCACAATTGATACTTTGAATTGGCCAAGGATCAAGGCACCACATGGTTGGACAACAGATGTGGATTTCATCAAGGCATTGCAGACATTTGGCAAAATAACAAACGCTCCCCTGACCTCACAATAGACTGATTTGGCATATCTAGTTGGCTTAAAAACTACATGGGACAATTTCCTGCTGCCCATAGCTTTCGATTCCACCCAACGCTTTGCCTCGCTTGTGGTGCCAGATCAACTTCCACTGGCACGATTATACTACAGAGTGACAATGCTAGGAGAATCTTGGGACATGAAGCTTACCACCTAAACCACCACGAAATGGTTGGAGGGGCCTTTCTACCACATCTCCATGAGTTCTATATAATTTGGGTTACAGCGGTAGTAACGGCTCACCTTGGGGACTCCTCCGTCCACCAAGGGTATGGTATGTTGGACTATTGTTGGCGGAATGCCCTTTAGATCACTATAGCTCCAAGCAAAACAGTCTTTATATTCCACCTGGCAATGATCGTAGTCTCTTGAACTACGTGGGTGTTAGCTGCTCTCCCACATGCACTATCCTTTCTTCTTCTCCTGGCTCCGCAAGATTCATCGGCTGTGTTCACGCAGGTCCCTCGAAGACTTGTTCCGTTGGTGCCCGACTTTGATTAGGTTCTCGCTGGGCTTGCGGCATCATGATTACCACGTCGTCCAAAGTATAATTCTTGACAGTATTCAGCATCTCGTGAATGGGAGCTCGTCGAGATTCCTCTTTCAGCATATTGATCTTGGCCCGACTTGTCATTTTTTGTTTTTTGTCACCTGTGTAGAAGATGACGCTGTATCTAGTCCAACTGGATTGACTTTAAGGAATCCAACACCTTCTTTTTGCTCTTTTTTGTCATTTTGGTGGGTTCATCCTTGTTGTCTTTCTTCGGGACTACTGTGACATTTGCTTCATGGTTGCGAATCTCAACGTCTACTGTAGCTATCGCCTCTTCGGGTAGGTCACTCCATCAGATCACATGGTTGTAGCGTTGTTTCAACTGATTTTTCTTATTCACAGGTGCCTTGGGTGGATCGATCCTTGAGACTTTCGCCATAGTGGACTTTTGTGTTGGTTGAGCTGGTACCTTCTTGGTTCCGTAACAATCTGGGTCCATGTGGTGTAGGACCTGTTCATCAGTCAGCTCAACCTCCTTATTATAAGTTAGAGCATGTTGCCAAGGGACTAGATCATCTCCACTGGGTTCTCAATAGGCTCTACTGACAACCATGCTACGTTTATCATATTCACCCCAAATGTGATTGGTGTGTCCATAGTGTAACATTTGGGTGAAGATGTACTCGGTTCTGGATCTGATTCATATTGACATGTCTGGTAGTCAATAGTTGCTAATGCATCTGTCCATCTCACGACATCCGTCTCTGAATGATAGTGACCTCCCTTGGCTGGCCTTGGGCGATCAATCGTATGATCTGTCTGGATGATCCGTCATCAGCCTTGGGTGCAATAGGTTTCACCGTCCATGTGGTGGGATCAACCTTTACAGCCTGTTCTCTATTTTCGAAGGTGAGTTTTCCTGTACCCCAATTGTGTACTACTTGCGCAGTCCTCAACCATGGTCTTCCTAGTAAAACACGGTATGCAGATGGAGATTCAGGTATATCCATGATTACAAAAGTAATCACAAACTGCATGCCTGCTATCTTTACGGGGATATCAGCAACTACACCTTTTGATTTCAGACAGGATTGATCTGCTAGCTTGATGGCGAATCTTGCTGGCTTCAATCCTTGTAAACTCCATTTTTCATATAAAGTCGTGGAGATCAGATTGACACCCGATCCTCCATCTACCACTGCCGCCTCGTCCTCGTATCTCTTGTGTTTGATTGGCAAAGTGATGTTGTGTTCCTCACTTTCCCATGCTGCTCCAATGTGGAGGACGTTATTTGTTTCATCATAGCCCGCATAATATATGGGCTCAGGCGCTACTGGCTCCTCATCCACTTTGGCCCATTCAGCTAGAAGGCTTTTCGCTTGTGGTGCAATCCGCAGTAGTTTCCCGAGTGGTAAACTAACATGGTTTGACAGCAAAAGTGTTCAATGCGTGGTTCCTTGGGCTCCACCATGTGAAAAGGTGGTTCATGTTGGTGCAACCGATCATTCTGATCAGTTCGCAATGGTGAGCCCGTTTGCGGTTCCCGTTCGACGTTGACGAGATTTTGTGGGATTGTCTCTTTCTTGCTCTTTTTTCTCCACTTGTGCTTTTTGTACCCAGTGTTTTATTTTCTGGTACTGTCTTCTCTCTTCTCTCACATTTGGATATGGCGCTGAAGTTCAGGGTTGGTCGTCAGTGACCGATGGTGGTGGTGAGGGAGCCACTTCCTTCCTCTTATGTGCTCGCGTAACAACTAACACAGGAGCGTGGAATTGTCGACCTTCCGATGGCATCCATGCTTGAACTGCTGGTTGTTGTATAGCAATGAGGTTAAGAGGTGCACTGGTTCCAGGTTTAAATGGACAATTCTTGTAACAGTGTCCATAACCGCATTCTCGGCAGGAGGTTGTATATTGTCCCTTGTAGGGACATTCTACTATTCTATGTCCTTCGTCGCATCCGTAGCAGCCGTAATTTCTTCCACCTTGGCACTGAGTTTGAGCTGCATAGGCCGAAACATATTCATTTATGGTAGGATCCATAAATGGTTCATCTAGTCCGTACCATTGCTGTTGCTCAGGTTGAGGTGGCATTTGCATCTCTGGTTTTGCTGCTGTCAGATTTACATGGGCCACTTGTTGATTGGCTGGCCCTGGTGGAGCAAGTAAGGCCATATGTATAGTTACATAAAATATGGTATACGCAGTAACTGTGACTATGTTGGCATTCACATTAGATTAAATGTGATACGAAAAATTGAAATTAAGTATCATATCAAAGAGATTTTTGGCGCCCAAGCTTTGAAAATAGCAATGGCAAGGAGACCCAGATCTACAATCGAGTCTGTGATTCTTTACAATGAGAAAAATGAAACTGATAACTGGAAGCCAACAAAATATACGAAGAATTCATGGGTCTTGCTGCATCCATCATCAAAGGGCAATTTTCGACAAAAGAAAAGAGCAGAAATGACTTCCAAATTATCTTGGTTTGAACCCATTTTTTTTTCAAACGGTTCGAGCCTTTTGTTTTGGCATTTTCCAGAGCGAGAGAGAGAGAGAGAGAGAGAGAGAGAGAGAGAGAGAGAGAGAGAGAGAGAGAGAGAGAGAGAGAGAGAGAGAGAGAGAGAGAGAGAGAGAGAGAGAGAGAGAGAGAGAGAGAGAGAGAGAGAGAGAGAGAGAGAAAGCCTTCGGGGTTTTTTTTTTAGTGTTTCATTGTAAATTGTAATATGTATGGTGTATAGTGTGAAATTTATGTTTTGAGTGACTAGTAACAATGATCAATCTTTCTACTCATGTATGGAAGTTGGTAGTTACTAGCTAATGTCACAAATGATATCAGATAGATCATAGCTAAAACTGCGAGCAACAGATAGATCAAGGACCCTAAATCACAAGTGACAGCTATTGTTAGGTGATAAGACTCAAGAGGTGCACGTCAGGATTCAAATTTCACTACTGATTAATCACGAATTATAATGTACATGTTATCCATTAACACTAAGAAAGCACTTCTTTTTGACATAATCGAAGGGTGGAAACTAAGGGACGGGGGGGAAAGAACCCTAAAATCGATTCGTTGGTCGATTCTTTCCCGATTCAAACACGGTTCGAAAGGCAATTCGGAAGGTACTATTAGACATTGCTCCCTCTCGCCCCCTCCTAGTTGGCTCCAACTGCTCCTCCTTTGCTCCTTCCTCTAGGTCGCCCTCTCAACTGTGATCTCGTACCCTGGGAGAGCCCTATAAACTTAGGGTCGACCTGGCCCTCAACTGCCTGTGATATTCTAGTCCGCTCTACAAACAATGCCCCTAACTCACTCCCACCCTTGGAATGTATAGGTCGCCCTCTATGCCTAGGTACAAGAACAGCTGGCTTCTCCTATGTCTTAGCATCGGGGTCTACGAATAAGTGCCTTATGTCCACCCCCTCCTCTCACGCTCACCCTCATCCTCTGTCTCAATATCCCCTCCTCCATCCACTCCTCGTAACCAAGCCCAAATCCCTCTTCACCCACTGACAACTCATCATCTCTCTCCTCCCTCTCTCCTGACGTTGAGATGCTCTCCTGTGATGTCCTCCTAATAAATTTTGTGATCCAGACTCATCTATCCAGTAATGGCAACTCTAAGCGAGAGTGTCCTTAATGAGTCAAGCAAATTGGAAGGTGCCGACAACTATGCAGTTTGGAAATTCAAACTGAAGAACATTTTGATGGAAAAGAAACTATGGGAGATCGTGACAGGTGAAGAGACAAGGCCAGTGATTGAAAAACTCAGCGGGCATTTGATAGGAGAAGACGGAAAGCCCAAAATGTCATCAACTTATCAGTTAGAGATGCAATTATTCCCTATATTTCAGATTCAGAAGGACCAAAGGAAGCGTGGAATACATTGAAGGCATTGTTTGAAACGACAAATACATCTCGAATACTATTTCTAAACACAAAGTTGCATACATTGCGGATGGATGATGGTGCAACTATTGCTGATCACATACTGAAGATCAAAGAGATCTGTGATCAATTAGCAGCAGTTGGAGAGTGAGTACAAGATCATGAGATCGTGAAATTGACATTGAATAGTCTGAGTGAGTCACATCATATGTTTGTGATGAGTATAGCCACAAGAGAAAATCTTCCAACTTATGAAGAACTAGGTGGATTGCTTTTGCAAGAAGAGCAATGTCAAGAGAACTTGAATCATCATAACAGGAGCTATGATCAAGCTCTTGCAGTTAGAGGATGAGGTGGAAGATTTGGTCATGGAAAGTATCAATCGAGAGGAGGAAACTCAAGCCGAGGATCATTTCAACAATTTCATGAGCAAGTCAATGATAGTCCTAATCGAGGTAATTGGAATCAAGACCAAGGTCAAGGACGCAGCTATTCAAGATAGAATAAACCTAGAAATTGTAGGTACTGCAACAAACCTGGTCATTGGGAGGGTGAATGCTTCAAGAAACAGAAGGAGATGGAACAAAAAAAAGACAAATGGCAAGCGAGAAATTATGCTGATCAACATCAATTTGATGACTATTATTATGAAGACAATCATACTGATCAACATCAATATGATGATGATCAATATGAAGATGATACAGGTGAGAGTTCAAAACTGTTCATTACAGCATTAATGATAAGTGATGAAGCCAAGGATACCTGGTACATTGATAATGGTGCATCCAAGCACATGACTTCAAGGAAAGAGTGGTTTTCAGAATTCAAAAAAACTGACAATGGTGATGAAGTTGGACAAGCTGATGGCAAATTGCTATATGTTAAAGGAGTTGGAGTGGTACCAGTGAAGTTAGCCAACGGGAAGATAGAGCATATAAGCAATGTGCAATATGTACCTAGCTTAGCTAACAATCTACTATCTATTGGGACGATGGCTGATCAACAACTCAAGGTTGAGTTTGACAATGAAAAATGTCTTGTCAAAGACATCAAGAATCACTACAAAGTTATTGCTATAGGAGCTAGAGTCAACGAGAATCAACTCTACAAATTGAATGCGAGATCTTTTACTCAAGCTATGGTAAGCACTGTTGATAGTCGAAGTGATATTTGGCATCAAAGGTTTGGCCATATCAGTGCTCAAAGCTTGCAAATCCTTAAAAGAGGTAATCTAGTTGTTGGATTTCTTGATATCTCTTTTGAAGGAAAAATTTGTGAGGGTTGCATTTTGGGAAAACAGCATAGAGAGAGAGAGAGAGAGAGAGAGAGAGAGAGAGAGAGAGAGAGAGAGAGAGAGAGAGAGAGAGAGAGAGAGAGAGAGAGAGAGAGAGAGAGAGAGAGAGAGAGAGAGAGAGAGAGAGAGAGAGAGAGAGATTTCCCAAAGATGGAGCAAGAAGAGCCAATGGCATTCTTGATCTTGTTCATAGTGATCTGTGTGGACCAATACAAACTAGGTCCATTAGTGGTTGTTATTATTTCATTACATTCATTGATGACTATAGTAGACATATCTGGATTTATTTCATAAGCAAAAAAATCTGATGTTTTTGCCAAGTTTAGAGAGTTCAAGGTTCTAGTTGAAAAACAAAAAGGTTGTTATATTAAGACCCTCAGATCAGATGGTGGCGGTGAGTATTTTTCAACAGAGTTTATAAATTTCTGCAAGGATCAGGGGATCAAGAGACAAACCACTACACCCTATTCACCACAACAGAACGGATTTGCAGAACGGAAAAACAGATCCATTGTGGAGATGGCTAGGGCAATGCTGAAAGAGGGGTGTTCAATGGGGATTGATACATTAGATGCAAACTTGTCGGCCGCGTTTCGGACTGCGATCCGATATTTCCCATTAGGGTTTTTCGGAACGCGATTTAAAAAAAAAAATTAGTGCTATTATGGGTATCAAATAAAAGGTTTTTTTAAAAGCAATTCATTTATCTAGTTTGCCAAGATTTTCAAGACCAATGTCGTCTAGTTTCAGGCCATTAAGCGATTTTCTACCCACCAGGCATGCATTCAATCGAATCTGTATATTGTGTGAAATGAAATCATGTGCAGAGCAAAGCATTGAAACCATATTGAATCTCTCTCTCTCTCTCTCTCTCTCTCTCTCTCTCTCTCTCTCTCTCTCTCTCTCTCTCTCTCTCTCTCTCTCTCTCTCTCTCTCTCTCTCTCTCTCTCTCCATGTAGAATGTGAGAATTACCATAGTGAAGTAAATCATGTCGAAACACAAATCGACAAGACATAATTTAAAAACGTGACAATATATAATGTCAGGCTTAAGGCCATAAAAAAGTACAATGATGTTTGATAAACAATGTCTCATAAACACTGATAGGTAACACTCGTCCTCTAATTCAAAGTCTGAGTCATCGGAGTCTATGGAACTACCAAATAGGGAGTCTATAGATGATGCTAAGGGTGTCATATGCATCATGGTGAAGCTTTGTCTGCCTTTGCCTCCACCTATCCCCTACCTCTCACTCGCCCTCTCCCTCTCCCTCCCTCTCTCTCTCTCCCTATGTTGTGTCAAACGGTGGTTCGAATCGGCCCGGTTCGAATCGGTTTTTTGGGTTTGCACCGAAAAAAAAAACTTAAATTAAAAAAACAAACGGTTCGAACCCATTTTTTTTTCAAACAGTTCGAACCTTTTGTTTTGGCATTTGAGAGAGAGAGAGAGAGAGAGAGAGAGAGAGAGAGAGAGAGAGAGAGAGAGAGAGAGAGAGAGAGAGAGAGAGAGAGAGAGAGAGAGAGAGAGAGAGAGAGAGAGAGAGAGAGAGAGAGAGAGAGAGCCTTCGGGGGTTTTTTTTAGTGTTTCATTGTAGATTGTAATATGTATGGTGTATAGTGTGAAATTTATGTTTTGAGTGACGAGTAACAATGATCAATCTTTCTACTCATGTATGGAAGTTGGTAGTTACTAACTAATGTCACAAATGATATCAGATAGATCATGCCTGTGATATTCTAGTCCGCTCTACAAACAATGCCCCTAACCCACTCCCACCCGTGGAATGTATAGGTTGCCCTCTATGCCTAGGTACAAGAACAGCTGGCTTCTCCTATGTCTTAGCATCGAGGTCTACGAATAAGTGCCTTATGTCCACCCCCTCCTCTCACGCTCACCCTCATCCTCTGTCTCAATATCCCCTCCTCCATCCACTCCTCGTAACCAGGCCCAAATACCTCTTTACCCACTGACAACTCATCATCTCTCTCCTCCCTCTCTCCTGACGTTGAGATGGCTCCAACTGCTCCTCCTTTGCTGCTCCCTCTAGGTCGCCCTCTCAACTGTGATCTCGTACCCTGGGAGAGCCCTATAAACTTAGGGTCGACCTGGCCCTCAACTGCCTGTGATATTCTAGTCCACTCTATAAACAAGGCCCCTAACCCACTCCCACCCTTGGAACGTATAGGTCGCCCTCTACGCATAGGTACAAGAACGGGCGGCTTCTCCTGTGTCTTAGTATCGGGTCTAGGAATAAGTGCTTTATGTCTCTCATGCTCACCCTCATCCTCTGTCTCTCCATATCCCCTCCTCCCGTAACCAGGCCCAAATGCCTCTCCACCCATCGACCTCATCATCTCCCTCCTCCCTCTCTCCTGACGTTGAGATGCTCTCCTGTGGTGTCCTCCTGTGGCGTCGCACAGACTGCGCCTCTACATCTGCCTGCCTATGCAGATCACGATAGATCTCAGACCTCCTCCTCCGTAGGTGGTACCCGAGGAGCAGTACCTGTCGTCTGTACCATGCAGGAGTCAGGGTTCACCTACAAAAACAAACAGACATGGTTAACAAACTTATCCATTAGTCAGATAAGTATCTTTGAAATTCAAGTAATCAAGCAATACCAAGTAAGTCACTAACTAACTCATCTTGATCAAGTGGTCACCATGTGTGCGTGTGCGTCTCAATATGCGTCCGTTGGTGTTCGCGAACACCAACCGCCTTGCTCAATGGAGAGTCTGTTTCTCCTCTTCGTGTGATGGCTGGCCTATATGCTGCAGTTCCGCTCACAAGCGGAAGCTGTGAACAGTCTTGTGAGAGGACTCTCTCTGCCAATTGTTGAAGGTCAAGAGTATTGTATTGAAGCCATGAAAGCTCCACCATGTCACAGGCGCCAACTGGTCATCTCTCAGTTGACACTGCTCTCGATCAAAAGGATATAGGCCCGCTCAAACTTTACCATATCTCACTTTATGTTCCTCAGAGTTGGGCCTGTTGGCAAAAGTAACAAAACATGTGTCAGGCCACAGACTAATGTGTATGCTAATATAAACAAGTAGACTGGCAACAATATTTGCAATACCTGTGTCAGACCATATACTTTTTTATACTCCACCCATTCTCGGTGGAGCTCCATGTCGCCAGGACGTCTGGCAAAGCCCCACAGGTGCATCATGTGAGCTACCACATGGGTCTATGGAAGAAGTCCCACCTCATCTCCCAAACACAGAGGAGCTTGTCCTTCCTACACAAGTCACATTGTAAATGGTTAATCGTCTTTGAAAGCACGAAACCAAAGTGAAACCGAAACGAGAAGAAAGTGGAAGGAGTAATACCTGTCATCGTCCAAGTCAAATCTCTGAGGCACCTCACCGATGCGGTCCATGAACCTGTTTATGAGACCAAGAATTCACTCCTCTCGGTCTACAAGGCACAACACATAGAAGATAGGTCGAAGAACCTTTACAATAAACAGTTTGATATACCTTAGCACTTGTTGATGCTACATCTTCTTCTGTGATAACCTGAAAATCGTGCAATAAAGTTAAGTTGAAAATTATTTCCATATTTCATAATAGAAATATAAAAAAAAATGTTTGTTATACCTTATTGTAGGATTGGCCATTTTTATTACAGAAGAAAATGTGATTGGTTCATTTGTCAATTTGTTTCCACATTGATCAATGTGACCAAAGTGTTTATCTAGATCAGCTGCAATTGCGTCAGATTGTGCACGAGTCATTTCATTCCAATTATTGATTGGAATGTTGTATCCAAAATACAAATTCTCATTGTGTAGTAGGATTTGTTTACATTTGATTCAAAAGAACGAATTGCTGTAGAATTCGTACGTACTGATTCGGGAATAATGATTTGAATTTTTTTGAATAAATGGATGAGAAATCCTGCAATAAAGTAATTGTTTAAACAATAAAGTATAGGTATTGATTACTCAAAAAAAGGATATCAAAATACTAAATATTCTTGTTTTATAGATAGTTACCTTCAATTGGTTGACCATTATTAGTACTTTGAAATTTATTCCGTGCATTATTTTTCTCATCAATAAGTAATGATAGCAAGTATCTTTTTCTATAACCGTTCATGTATTCATCAGGTTCTATTCCACATGTATTCATGAGGAACATTTGTTTTGTTGATGGATATGTCATTGTTGTTGTCGTTGTTGCGGTGTTTACAGTTGCTGCTTCTTCTTTTAGTTTTTTGAATAGCTATTTTTTGTCCAATTAGGCAAGTTATGATTTGTCAAGTTAGACAAGTTTTATAATAAAGATTTGATTAAAGAAAAAAAATCTTTTGACTTAATTAACCTTGTTTAAATTCATGCAAATAAAATCTATAAATAAGGAGATAGTACCTCAATTGATGTTGACATTTTGTGAATTGATGATCAGCTTATTCTGCAAAAATGATTTTTGGATCATTTTCATCAAGAACATTGTGTGTACTCTGGAAGTGGAATAGGTTGAAAATGTAACGGAGTAATTTCATTTATGATGAAAATATCTTTCCTTTTTGCTACTCTTGAGAGCATGACATATGTCAATGCAGGGCAGAAGTTTTTTTTTATGTTTAAGATTGTTGTATTTTTTATTGTCATCCCTTGGGATTTGTGAGCTGTCATTGCATACGCTAGAGTGAGAGGAAATGTTGACTTGTAGTAGATATGTGTATTGTATCTTATTTTTGCAAAATTTGACCTAGTCACAAGAATGTGTCTATTCATATTTTTAATTTTCACTTTTATTGACTTAATTTTCGCTAATTGTTCTTTGAAAATTAGATCCATAATTGTCCCTATAGCTCCATTTACAGCTCCTTTACTAATATCCATGTTGGAAAGTAGCATCACCTTTGCACCAATGGCTAATTTTGGTATTTGATGGAATTTTTCTTCCATCAACCAACTTTGCATTTCGAGTACGTGTGATGCATTACTTTTTATTGTGGTTGTGATTATTTGAGAGGGATCATAAAGTTTTTCTAGCGCATATTCATTGAATTTTATAACATCTTCACGATGTGTACAAATGATTGAAATATTGTCTTTTATCATTTCAAAAGCTTGTCTCTCGGTTATTATTCTATCATAAAACACATTATGTATTTCATTCATTGTTGGTTGTCTACTTCGTATGATGTTCAAAAATTCTAAATATATAGGATCTTCATATTGTCTCACTGAATATGTGAAATTGAAATGCGTTGCCATTTTCCAATATGGAGAAGAACATATATGACATGGCCAACAAAAAGATTCTTGTCTATGTTGACATATTGCAGGTAATTGTGCATGGTCTCCAACTAGTAATAGAATGAGATTTTTGAAAGGGTTATTTTGAGGATTGTTCTTCACTTGATTTATTTGATGCACAACCAATTGCAAAGTGTGGGATGCCATCATCGACATCTCATTAATTATGATAAGTTCAGCATCGGCTGTCAATTTATAGCGGTAGTCTGTAGGACTCAAATTTTGAACATAGAGATTCTTTATAGGAATGGATTATAGATTGTGCACAATCATAGCAATTTTGCTAAGTCTTGTTGCTGCAGCTCCAGTTGTTGCTGATAGCAACACATTTCTATCCATGCAACAAAATTTATATGCTAGATATTTTATGAACATTGTTTTTCCGCTACCAGGAGTTCCTGAAATGATGAAAATTTCGGATGTTTGTATTGTCAACATGTTATAGACATGTGTTTGTTCTCGTGTCAAGTTAGATGTTTTTAAATGTTCAAATTTGTGCTCCAATTGTAAAGTTTGAATGGTTTCATGATCAATTAATTGTCTATTTGTATATTCAGCTATATAATTTTCGATGCTTCTTTAGAATTGATAATATTTTTCAAGACACATTCAACAAAATATGATCGTTGAGTGTTGGTTTCATTTATAAGTTTTTTTTCATTTCGAAAGTGGAATTTTTTCAAAAGGATATTGAATAAAAACCTTCTATTTGATGAGCTGGATGAAAATTTGTAAATTGCACTAGTCGATCAATTATAAATACCAAATTTCCAAATTGGTCAATATTGTCAGGTTTGGATTTGCATGTCGGAAATTTTTTTTAACAATGAACGTTTTCCAATATTCATAGAACGTGAGGTCTTCCAAGGTTGTTTTTCGTGATACGTAAATATCAATGGGGTGTAATAGTACAATATTGTTGTAACCAACCATCTTTTTTCGTAGCTGAGGAGGTGATGAGTCTATGTAATGAACTAATTCGCTCCTTTTTACAATGGGTATTTGAAGACAACAAATGCTGCTTCAGATAGAGATACCGGTTTTGTGAGTATTGATGCTGTAATTACTTTCAACATATTTATATCGACATGACCTAGGCCAATACGTTTTGCATCTTCTGTATCGAGATTCATATGACCCATGGTTCAGATTTCATCGCATATTTTAGAAGATAGTATGACCATTTGTGATTCTCTGTAAATATATGTGTGCTTTTCACAAAAATAGAATGCTTGGGTGATATGGAACGACATTCTTATCTTCATATCGTGGATGATTGTATGTCCATCTTTGATTATCTGGATTAATGTGTGTTTCATATATTGTTGAAGAAGAATATGGAAATCCATATTTGCAATTTACTTTTTTGTTTTTTGATAAATATAAAGTGCATGACTTTCTACAAAAATGTATTTGTTTTCGTTGCACAAGCTGATAGAGTTCTTTTCTATGAGTCTCAATCGGTTCTATGAATTTTCTTGAAGTTTCATCAAATATAGCTGGTACACATGCGACTATCTCATTAGCTATTTGATCTACTTCATTTTCATTTATCCAAAGAATAATATGTGTATGTACAAAGCCTCGATTTTGAAACTCATACCTAATCACGTAATGTTGGACGTTTCCAAGAAGTGGTTTGGATGATAGTAAATAGTTTTTCATGAATTGGTCTAACCTTGCCACAAACAACATTGAACATTCTACTGGACAATATTCATTGTTAAATTTCTTTACCAAGTTTTCAATGTGTTGGATTTCATTCCATCGCATATCGGTTGTTTCATTAGATGTCAAGGTTAGAAAAAAATGTGGCAGTCCCCAACATTCCACAATGGATAGTAAATTGTTAAAGTTTTGTCGATGCCAATATGGAGTTCCAGGTATGTTTGGTCCAAGACTACATTTTAATACATGTTTGAAGATGTCTTGCTCATTTGCTCTTTGATTTTTTGACATGTATTCAATGATTTCTTTCTCTAGACCTATAGATTGTGTGTTGGAGGATAAGAGAATCCCTTGTCTAATTTGGTACATAATCAATAGATACGGAGGGATCTAACATGAATGTTCAATAGAATATTCATTCTTGCTCTAATGAGAGGCAAATAGAGATGTCGCCGTTCTGTTGTATTTCAACTCCTGTTATGTTAAACCGAATCATTTCTGTTCTAAGAAATTGTCATATGCCTCTCACTTGCGAAAGGATTGCTCACTAGAGAAGACAAACGCTACGTATATAGGAGTCTACCAAATTTGAGTTGCTTGTGTTTGAAGTTTGTTAGCCTCGGAACTCACCTAGAATCTTCTAATCTGGAATGTTTGAGATGACAATACATTAGCAAATAGGTCATTGAAACATCACACCCCGCGAAGTCTAAAGAAGAGTGGTTGGCTTTCAGATTAGTGGATGATCTACAGAATTCAAAGAGAAAGAAGAAAAATACATAGTGATGCAAATGAAGAGAGAAATAAAGCTCTGCTACCCTTTCTTGACCAGTTGTGTCCCAGATCAGAGCCTTACTGGTCTTGTGATCAACCACAATGGTACGTGTTTGGAACTCCACCCCAATTGTGGACTTGGATTCCAGACTGAACTTGTTACGCAAAAATCTGGATAAGAGCTGAGACATACCCACCGTTGATTGCTGCCTAGTTGCTTTCAAACCATCCTAATGATCAATCAACACAGCTATTTGTTGTTTGATCAGATGTTTATAGAAAGCTGATCTAATCCGCACAACTATCTGCTGCTGTTGATCCGAAAAGCACAACACAAACCAATTTCCAAAATAACAAAACTGGAGTTGGGTGCTCATGCGATCCAGCAGGAAAGGCAGCAGCAATCCAGCTCCAGATCTACTACGAATATAGATAGAATTAAGAAAATGTTTGATTGTTGGGACAAATGGAGAAATAGCTTCCATTCTTAGCCTTTCTAAGACCTTTTTTAGCGTTGTACAAGTAAAATTATAATAATGTCTTGTCAATTGTCAATACACAGTGTACACCATTCTACTCGCAGCTCCATCAATTCAAAAGTATGAATTAATATAAAGCTTCGAAACCATATACGAACATGAAAATCACGTTATGTGATTTAGAGTCTATATTTGCATTCCTAAACATTATATGACTCTTCAGGACTGCGTGTCCAGATTGGCCATGCAGTCTATATTTGCATTCCTAAACAGAATGGCCATAAAAATGACAATGGGACCAAGGCTGCTCTCAAACATTTTTAGCTTTGTGTATTGTTTAAGTCAGGTTCGGGCTAGTCTTTATTTGCATTCCTAAACAGAATGGCCATAAAAATGACAAACGGACCAAGGCTGCTCTCAAACATTTTTAGCTTTGTGTATTGTTAAAGTCAGGTTCGGGCTACATTAGAACACCTCAAATGTGTTAATTTTTTCACAATGAAGAGAGTCCTTCACTACGCTTCTTCACGCAACCATCAGATTGTCAACGAAGGTCTCTAAGCATGAACATTGTATCCGTGTAGCATTCTGTCACCGAAAGTCTCTAAGTGTCAATAGAGCATGCATTCGCTAGTTTGTTGGAGGACCGTTAGCTATCATGAGCGCAGCTTGAATGCAAGGAGATTGCTATCAGGGGATCACTCTTATATGACTATTCAAGAATGCGTGTTCAGACTGGCCATGCAGTCTATATTTTCACATACAATTTATTCGTACCAAGGTAAAAGTTTATTACTTGTAATTCGCTTGCTCTCTTGAGCCTCTACTTAGCTTGCTTTCCTAGGCCTCTACTTAGCATTTTATTGTGATGTCTGCTCAGTTCTTCTTGTATTAGTAGCTTTAATATGATCCACCACTGTCCATAAGCTTTTGCTGCTTTCTCACGCGAATAGCTGGAAGGGAGTTTGCTCTATTCTGGATCATCAATTGACCAACAGACAATTGTAGCTTTTATACGATCCACCAATATCCATAAGCTTTTGCTGCTTTTTCTCACACGAATAGCTGGGAGGGAGGTTGCTCTATTCTGGATCATCAATTGACCAACAAATGAACGACAACGAGAGCGAATGAATGAGGCATTTGCTGGGGTGTGCAGATGGAGGACGGGATATCGCTCACAAACTGGAGGCGAGACGAATGAGGCGTTTTCTGGGTCTGCAGATGGAAGACGTAAAGCAAAGGCTATCGATCGATCGACCAATATCGCTTTCAAAGTGGAGGAGAGAAGTCGAACAAAGGGAGACGTGCAGGAACGCGTGCAGGAACGCACGCACGCATCAAGAAAATATAGACATGCATCAAAAGAGAAATGCACGACAGAGAGAGAGAGAGAGAGAGAGAGAGAGAGAGAGAGAGAGAGAATTGCACAAGGTTGGCTTGTTCAAGAATCCTTGTTTTACATTGGAGAATATCTCTCGCAAATACACTTTGGCGCGCCAAGGCTATGACGTGCTGAAAAGGACAAACGCATTAAATGTGAATTACCTCAAGGAAAAGACGTCGTAAGAAAAATGTCTGGAAAAGAAGTTGTAAGAAAAATGTCTCCATCGTTACCCGAAAAAATTGGCATGTTCATTTTATACAATTGCGGAAGAATGGACAAGTGGATTTCGAAGTACAGATAAGCCAAAAAGGAGAGAAGTGTGGCCTTGAGACAAAAAAAAAATACTCTTACAGGAGAAGGAACGGGATGGTGACTCACCATTTGCATGAGAATGACGAGCCATTAGAACAATTACCTTCTCGATGCACATGTGAATGGATTTATGATACTCTCGGAAAAACAAAAGAAAATCGTGAACACGTGACAGAACAAGAGTGGAAATTCGCTTGCAATTTGTTGGAGGGTTTGTGGATCCCAAGGCAGCCCTAACCCTAGTTAATAAGTAAGAGAGATTTGGCACCCTGCGTGTGTAAGTCCAGCCCGATGATCACAGAGAGATTTGATTAATTAGAAAGTCAATAAAAGGACTTTAGGCCTTTTTGCGAGACTTTTAATGTCGCAGGGCCTTAATGTCAAGTTAGTGAATAAAGTTGGGTTTCCCTCCAATTTGGATGGTTCTCACTCTTTTTTAAATTTGAATAATTAGGGATGCAGAAATGGACCAATAGGATTAAGAGGCTAGGGTCCTCCTCTCTATTATAAAAAGGGACCAACTCGAGTTCCTACACATGTTCATTTCCTCATTTCAATAAAGCAGATTGGTTCTCTTGTGAAATGGATTGATGAATGCCCTTGCTCTCTATTACTTTTCCTCCATCTCTCAAGCTTATTTGGATTTTGCTAATTGTTGGATCTGATTGTTATTGGAATTGCATGTTATTATACTTTTTATGAGAGAGAAAGGGAGAGAGAAAGAGAGTAAGCTATCTTTGTTGTGGATCTAGTGTTAATGCTTAGGGTTAATGGATGTCAGACTTAGATTTGGATCTTCCGTTCATGCTGAAATTTGAACTATACTATTGCTCTCATGGGAACGAATCTATGTGTGACAACTAACTTCGTCTCTTTGATGCTAGATTGATTAGATCTTGGATTGAGGTTAGGCAAGGAAAGAAACCCACTACAATTTTGGCGCCGTTGCCGGGAAGCTACGCCAATTTTTCAGCTTGCAGCTTGTTTTGTGAATGGTTAGCTTGCATTAGGCATCTTGTCGTTGCATGAATAATGTTAGATCTGTATTTAGGGTTAATTTGGGAGTGATTTTGCTTGATTTGAGTGGATTTGCTTGTTTGAAATCTAACCTGATTGTCGAATAGGGAAAGCTATTCAGATCACCAATCTTAAGATCCATTTGGATCTGAGATATCAGAAAAAACAACAAAAATCGGTCAAATCTACTAGATTTTGGTCAAAAGGAGACAAAAATTGTCATCAGACACTTTGGGTCGGCCAAGCTGTGAAATCACCAAAGCAGTTCGACGCCATAGTGCCTGAGGGCTTTGAAGAGGAAGATGTTTTTGAAGAAGAAGAAGTATCGGAACCTGTTTCACGCCAACCAAGAACGGTACCATCAGTTCCTACTGCTGTTGCTGCCTCCATGATAGTAGATTCTGATGATGCTCTTGGTTTGGTGTCAAGCCTTGCGCAAGTGATCCAGTCTATGCTTGACAAAAAAAAAGAAATGGAGCAGAGAATTTCAGACATGGGATCCAAAAACACTTTCATCCGCCAAAAGATTGTTCAGCTAGATCGAAAATTGAAGATCGCCAAACAAAAAGAAGAAAAATATGAAGCTGAAAAGAAGACGGCACAACAACAGGTTGATTGCCTCGAAGGATACGTCAGCTCCCTGCAAAATGCCCTGACAACCACACAAGATCAGGTGGACAAGGCCGTGCAAGATGCAAAGCAACAAGTGCAGCTGCTACAAGGTCAACTGTAGATGACAAAGCAGGATCGCACACGTCTCCAAGGTGAATTGGATGCGACCGCCCTTGAGCGTGATGCATATCTTCAGACACAAATACCAGATCATCCGGTAACTCCGACAGAGATCGCGTATTTATTCAAGAAAGTGGAAACTTACAAAGTGGCCCTTCAGAAATTCCAAGGCCGCTTTGACAGGTTCAAAGGAGCAACTTCAACTGAGTTGACAAAGGCTAAAACAACTATTAGTGCCTATGAAAAAGCAGTCGCTCAGGTGTTGGAAGCCGGACCACACATCCCAGTTTCGGTCATGCCGCAATTCTCTCCTCTGCACCAAACTGCAATACAATGGATACAGGGCTGGATTCGGGCATGGACCAGGGGGGGGGCTCCAGAAATAGAAGAACAACTGCTAGTTTTACAGGTAGTGCAATCGGGTCCATCCTCATCAAGGACCACATCGTTATTCAAAAGGCCCATCAGCGTCGAGGACCAGATCCAGAGTTTTCTAGCGCAACATCCTCATGAGTCCTCGCGTGGTGGTTGGGTCCTTAAGTTCAAGACCTTTGAAATAGAGGCCGACAAAGAAGTGGACAAAATGCCCGCATTGGGAGAGCAGCTGGCATGGAGAGTTACCATTTTTGAGAAAACTCCAGAAGCTATCAGGAGTTACGTGGCCAGCCCTCGCCAATTGCGGGTAGATCCGTATTATGTACCAATGCCGAGACAGAATAAATGGAAGGATTTGGGACTGGCTATGGACAAAATCACAATCCATACGCCCAATTGGCCAATCATCCATCAGCCATACACCTGGACGATATTAGTGGATTTCCACCGGGTCTTCCAAGTGTACCAGCAAGAGTATATCCACTCTCCCGATTCGACAATGCGACAATCGACGATGTTTGCAAAAGATTTAACTCTGTTGGCATCAGTGGCAACCAGATGGGATGATTGTCTTTCTCCTCTGGCATTCAATTCAAATAATCCAATGGCCTAAGAGAATATCAAGGATCAGCTGTCGGTTGATATTTTTGTGCAGCAATGATGGGAGGCTCTTGGGAATCTCGCTTCACATCTTGGATGATCACAAGACTTTGCATCTACCATATGAAATTTCTTTAAAAATAGAATTAGCATACTTCTCTTGACAAAAGAAAGTAGTTTGAGAAGATCTAATCACTTCTATTCCTAAAACGTAATGCAAATGACCAAGATCATGCACCTCAAACTCCTCCTTGAGAGCACTCTTGATATAATCAACATCTTGATTGTTTCCACCACTTAAGATGATATCATCCACATAGATTAGCAAGATGGTAACATCATTTCCAACAAACCTATAATAAAGTGAATGATCATACTCACTCACAACAAACCTTTGAGAGAGTAAAAATATGTAAAGCTTGGCATACCAACTTCTTGGTGCTTGCTTAAGACCATACAAACTCTTTTGTAGAACACACAAATGATTTGGCTTTGTAGATGAAATGTAGCTCACTAGTTGCTCCATGTACACTTCCTCCTCAAGATCACCATTCAAAAATGCATTTGTAATGTCCAATTGCCATAGATCCTATCCATAAAGAGTAGCAAGAGAGATGATGACCCGAATGCTTACCATCTTTGCCACGGGTGCAAAGTTCTCATCATAGTCAATACCATGTTCTTGTGCATATCCCTTGGCCACCAAGGTTGCCTTATGCTTATTGATAGATCCATCTTGGTTAGTCTTCACTTTGAAAATCCATTAAAAAAACAACACAAGCATCTAGTTTGAATACCTTCCCTTGCCTTTTATCTTTTGAAATCAAGACATCTCTTCTTTTGATGATACAAGCATCTCCATCAAACTCAACTTTAAGACCATTGCTTAGAATTTGACACACATAAAGTAGGTTCATAGTCATAGATGGAATGAACAAAACATCTCTCAAATGAACATTCCTATTTGTAGAGAGAGAAATAGGAATTGTAAAAAGTCATGTGTGAGCTTGCTCCACGATCAATCCACCATGGATCAATATCTCCAACAATAGAACTCAAACATGAAGACATCACAAAAGCATCATCATTTGTGTTTTTGGGCATCAACACCATCCTCATCAAGAGTTAGATTACCTTACTTGTCTCCTTTATCTCTCTTCTTTTTGTAGCAATCACTTGCAAAAATACCCTTGATGCCACAATAGAAGCATTTCAACTTTGACCTATATTTCTTCTTACCAAAAGAAGAAGACTCATCATGATCTTGTCCTTTAGACCACTTTCCCTTTATTTTGCCCTTGAACTTGCCTTTGATGAACTTGGCCTCCTCATCTTGAGATGTCGATGTAGATCCACCTCTTGCTTGAAGCCTATATTTCTCATTGATCAAGATCTCTTGAACATCCACCAAACTTGGAAAGGTTTTTTGAATAATAAGACTTTGTACAATGTTAGCATGATCATCCAACAAACCATTAAGAATAACTTGAACAGTCTCTCCTTCCTTGATGCTCTCATCAATGCAAGCTAACTCGTCACTTAAAGTCTTCACTCTCAAAACAAAAGTATTAGGACTCTCTTCTTTCTTCTGAATGCTTTGAAAGATTGGTTTTCTTAGAGTCAACACTCTAGATTAGACTTGGATTCATAAAGCTTCTTCAAAGATTACCAAGCCTCATGAGATGAATTGCACTTACCAATCTCCTAGCTCATTGTTTATATTCATCTTGATCATGTGTAGAGCTTTCTTTTCTCTCTTGTTATACCTCAATTGATCTTGTTGAACCAAGGGTCTCTCCTCCAATGCTACAACAATATCCATCAACTCATGCATTTCAAGAAGTGGTTCCATTCTCACCTTCCATGTAGAGTAGTTGGATGAATTCTTCTCACAAGTCCTGCATAATCTTGGATTTGATTCTCCAAGTTGATCACCCCATTTTTTAAAAAGTCTTGTTCCAAAATAATGGGAACAAAACAAATGCAACTTATCAATAAAAATTGTCTCTTTCTCATCCCTCACTACATCCCCATCGGCATTTAAATTATAGTGAAGGTTGGAGGACGATTCATCTATGGCAGCAGGTGGAGATGAAAGGCCTTCTACGTTGCCTTCTTCTGTGTTAAGCATTTGCCTAACAGCTGCCCTTTGTTCGGCGACATGGTACCAATCAAGCTAGTGGCGTAATCTTATATACAGACGTAGATCAACGTCGTCCACTGCCATTGCCACTGCCACTCATGGTTGTGTGCAAAAACTTCATGCGGATGCTTGAACAGACAAATAAATTATGAAATGGATTTTATCATATGTTGGACAATAAGTATTTAGTCGAAGATCTAAAAATCGACAAATTCACATCATGAAAAAGAATCCAACAATATACGGACTAATTTAAAACTTCCAAACACTCCAAGCTTGAAACATTGGGACAAAAAACTTGAATAATGTAATGTAGTTGAATAACTTGCACTAACAACATTCTCTCCATGAAATAAGAAGCAATTACATTCTCCTTTGCAAATATGTCGTAAATTGTCCAAAGCATACTATCAATAATCAATCACACCACCATCGCCACTTGATCAAATTTCTCAAGACAACTAGCTACTCACAAAAGAAATCTTTGTTGTTAATCTACTTCTTTACGACAATCATTTCTTGCATCAAGCATGCACACTATGGAATTAAATTTTCTCCCTACCACCAAGCAACAACAATATTCATATCTACAATGTCATGACCAATCCAAAAAAGAATTATAAGTGACTTTCTCCTCTTGATTTTAAAAAAATGCTTATCAAACTTCAAATATGCTCTCCATATTCCATGCCTCTGATGGGGCAAGGTAGATAGAAGAACAAACGGAGAAGAGAGCAGAAATATTGTGGAATAGCTCTCCCGTTACAATCAGCTACTAGATGCAAAAACAGTCTAATAGAAAGCTTATGCTAAATATAGTCACAGCTTTAAGTATTCTAGTTGCCCAACATGATCTTAAAAATTAATTCATACTCACAAAAACAAGAGTACAGTCCATCAAAGAGATTAGAAATGGTTCGTGTGTGGTATTACTGAAATTTGGTTTTGAAATAGATGGAAAGAGCAGTATGATATCGCGAGTTCCTTAAGCGTCAAAGACAGCCATCGTCTGATCAGAAGCGAAGGAGTCGTAGACGTCTGTGTTTTGATCAGAGTGAGTAAACAAGCACAATCAAACAGCGATAAAGTGCATTCAATCACAACAAGCATTCGTCTATATTATACACAGATAGAAAAACGTGCTGCTGCTATATTACACTGAAGCACAATAAAATAGCAATTACAACCAAAATGATGGCGTAACTAGGAGGCTCAAAATCATTCGTCTCATAGACGGAGCGTCGAGTAATCTGTGTTTGGATGATCTACTTATAGATTGCATCCATGTATTAACTACATTAAATGTTTGTCACCTAATTAGGTAAGTCGTTGTACTTAGTATATGACTTTTGTGAGAACTATACATAGTGTATAATGTCAATGAATTAGGAATGTTGACGCGGACGAGGATGTCGCAAATTCTCTCGCTTCGCATTTTACGTGAAGTGGTTTTCTCTCACTTCTCAAAATTCGGGAAGTGGCTGGGAACGTCCTTCGTTCAGAATAGACGACCTTCACTTTTTCTCTCTTTTTGAGTTTTTTGTGAAAAAGCCGAAAGTGCCCTAAAACAGTTCAAGTTTTGAAGTAGATGACCTTCGAGAATTTTCTCTCTCTTCGCATTTTGCAAAAAAGCCGAAGGTGCCCTAAAATGGTTGAACTTTGAACTGTTCCAAAGTGTCACATTTCGGAGAAATGTGAAAAAGACAAGGCTATTGCAAAATAGTTTAAACTGTTGAACTATGCTAGTTTCGCATTTCGGAAAAATGTGAAAAAGACGAAGTTGTCGCAAACATAGCTCATTTTTGTAGACTGTCATGACACTTAGAGTATTTTTTTAAATTGTCGCGAAAGTAATGTATTTCTGCAGACTTATTCTAAATGATAATTTCGTGGAAGTCCTTGAAGATGGCCAAGTCTTTAATGACTTCAAATTATTGAACTTAACATCTGAACTTGAAATTATGATAGGATTGGTTACCCTTTGCAGGAGATCAGTCGGAAGCCCATTGTAGACGTTCTTCAAATAAATTGGTTGTAGCCAAAATTGACAAGATTTGATTGTAAGTAGATTTCACATCATCTTATCTTCATTCCAACTTTGTGAGAGAGCGCTAGAACTAAAATTATAAGTCCATTTGTTGGATTAGAAATCTAATTTGAGTGAAACACTACAAGTGAGAGACCCTAGTAAGTTTCTAGAGACAATCAATCATTTTTTGGCAAGATTTGTTTGGAAGTAGTTTTCACTTCATCTTATCTTCATTCCAACTTTGTGAGGGAGTGATAGAACTATGATTATAAGTCCATTTGTTGGATTAGAAATCAAATTTGAGTGAAACACTACAAGTGTGAGACCTTTGTGAGTTTCAAGTCAATCAAATCTATTTCTTGTTTGTAGAAGTCACTAGTGAGATGGGATCTGCTGGAGCATAACTTCTAGAAGCTAGTGAGAGATTGAATTCTACAAATTACGTTGTTTGGAAGGTTAGGATGGAGTCACTCTTGGTGCTCCAGGACCTTTATGAGTTGATTGAAGATGAAGATGAACCTCTAGGTGCACATGAACTAGCTAGATACAAGAAGAGATCTAGGCTTGCACTTCATTGTATGAAGATAAATGTGAGCAATGATTTGTTGAGAGAAGTATCAGCATGTACTAGTGCTAAAGAGGCTTGGGAATCTTTAAAATCAATCTATGAATCTAGTAACACTTCAAGAGTACTCATGCTTAGAAATCAGATTTTGCAAGGCATGAGGAGAAGTGAGGAGAGTGCACAGGATTATGTACTCAGAATCAAGTCTCTAAATAGGAAGTTGGATTCCATTGGAGAGAAGATTCATGATGGAGAGCTTGTACAATTCGTTCTTAATGGTCTAGGAGATGAATTTGCAAATTTGGTTCAAAGTTTTGCCATCCAAGACACTTTGCCATCTATTGATAAGCTCCATAGAGTGCTTGAGGTTGAAGAGTGTAGGATGCTCCATGCAAAAGCAAGGATGGGTTCCTTATCATTGCAAGATGGAGATGAGAAAGCCAATTTCTCATTCAAGCATTTTATGGTCCTAAAGTAAAGTACTTTCACAGTAAAAATTCTGAAAGATAACATTTGCCACAATATATGAATGACTATGAATAGTAATCCTTATGGAGTGATGAATTACAGATTGAACTCTAATTGTGGATTATCAACTTTTAAAGCAACATCATACGTATCTTAATTAGATCATGATAAAATATTTGTATACAAAGTTTGCTTGATTGGAGAGAATATGAGAATTACTAAATGGAAAACATTAATATCATTGAAAAGAATATTGGAGATGGATCACTTATGAGGTGAATGGGTTCAAACTTATGTTACCTTATGGTATAATCTATGGCAATATCCAAACTAGAAACCCAATGACTGGCTTCATAATCATACAAAACCCCACTATAGTGTTATGAACACTACTAAGCAACACACCAAACGTACCACAAATATGTAAGATCGGAGGTAGGTTACCACGTGATGATGCTTGTACCTTTCTTATTGCTTGCATTATTGATGTGACAACTTGATTGCTATCATGAGCATGCAAGGTATCAATCCAAACATCACAGAGCAACTTGAATCCATGAACCAATACCCCACAAACATGTGTTTTCAAAAATCGATTGCCCTCTAATCTGGGAGGAGTCTTATTGAAACGAGGTAATGTTGTTGTATTTTGATCCATTCCATCAATGATCAACTTACAAGTACTGCTCAATATGGGATCTTGACTCTTCTTTCCAATATGCATACAATTTTCTCAAAAAATCAAAAACATGATGTAGATGATGACCTCTCAATGCAATATAGTGATCACGCATCCTAATGTCAGGAGTTGTCTCTATTGCATTTTTAAGGTCGTCACATGTTTTGCATTTGGAGATTCTTTGTCTTGTTGGAGTCTTGACATGTCCAAACTCTTGTTTCCACATTTTGTAGAGCGTGCATCTTAAAACTTCAAGAATACACATGTCTTTAAGTTGTGTGTTTATAGTTTTGAAGACGTCACATTTATGCATGCCAAGTGGGAGATGATACTCGCAAATGACAACGCCATCTTTTGATCTATATTGTAGATGTGGTTGAGGCAACACATGCTTTTCCGAAATCCCACACATTATGGCCAGCCCTTGTGAAGAATGTCCACATTGCTTGAATGTTCCAGTGTTTCCATGAAACTTGAACACAATGGAATAACGTGCCTTGAGAATTACATGCCAAAACATTCCATGGAAGATTCCCAACAGATTATGATATGCTTTTATGCATACAACTTTACTGTCCAACGTAGGGTTGAAGCGGAATTTGGCTTCTTTCAAAATATCAAACATTGTGTTTCACATTTCTCGTCTATGAAAAAAACATTTGAACATCTGCAATAGATGATTATGCTTGTCAGCTCCTCGTTTTCTCCACACACCTAGTCGCAAGTCTTCACATTCTTTGTAGGTGATTTGTCGAATGCACAACTTGCTACAACATGGTTGCATCAACGTTTCCATTATATTTTTTGACAATAAGACATATTTTGTCTTTTTTGGTACAACATATGTAAGCACACGTTTTCTTTTGAAACTTTGAGTAGTTCCAAAGGATGTTGGACATACTTGAGGCTCTCTTTGTAGACCTTCAAAAATGTTATCTGCTTGTGACCATCTTGATCTTGTAGGATCGTTTGTCATATTAGCATCATGTAATATGGTGCTTGTGTAATCATGTTCATCGAAATCAAACTTCAAAAAATTTGAATTGCGTGGGTGGATGCATAGGACTTGCCAAAATAGATGAATTCGGTGTAGGCTTTGTTTGACTGTTGATTTCAAAACGACGTCTTTTATTTGTTGTTATCAATAGTCTCTCCAACATCCTCCACACCTGTAAGAATATTCGAGTTGTATGTTGATGTAGATATATTACGAGTAACCACATCCATGACATCTGGTAAGATATTTAAGTTGTACACTGATCTTGACATATTACGATGAGAAATATCTTCGATTCTTGTCAAGATATCCAGGTTGTAGTTACTTGATCTTGTTGTATTGGAGTCGGTGGATCTGTTTTCAACATCTTCTACACCACTCAAATAATCCAAATTATATATTGATCTTGTCGCGATTTTTTGGATGTTACCCATTTTTTATTCACAAGGCTAGCCCAACATTTTTCAGATGTTGCCCTTGTTTGAACCATTAGAATAATACGTAAAGCACTCACTTAATGGTTCAGTAAATGATACACGTTTTCTCTTTTTGGAGTGCAAAGACAATTTTGACGAACACCAAATCATTGTTTGGTTTTTTGTGTAGAACGGGTCTTCATCATCTGCCATGGCATTCTCAATATTTCCTTCTGTTGTAATTGAAGTCAACTTCACGACAACAAGTTATTTATCATTGGGATAATAGCCTTTGAATATAGCAGTGAAAACTACTACCCCTTAAAAATTCATACAATCAACAATGTCATCAATGTTGTATAATGGACAGTTGGCAACAACGATTTCATTCATGTTGACAATATCTGCATTATCCCACAAGATCTTTTTTGCAATGACATCGATGGATACATAGTTGTAAACGTCTCCTAGGTGATCAAAATCACTATGAGGGTATGGCAAGGGACAATCCATTTTAGACACCTTTGAAATTAGGATGACACTTTTATCCGCACCAACTTCTCTGAAAAAACATGTTCCATTTGATTTGGCAGTTAAGACATTTCCAAATGCAACCACCTCTTTCCGAAAAAATAAAACAACTGGAACATCCTCTCTTGAGCAATCCATGCAGTGAGTCCCCTGAAAAAAAATTATAAGTACACTTTATGTTAGGTTTTGTTGTAATAAAAGTATAATAAGGATTATAAAAGTATAATTAGCAAAATTATGGAACTGTAACAAAATTATGAAACCTTAGCCCCAAGCTATTAGTCAGTGGCTCATAGCCCATAGCCCTTGGCCCATGTTGTTTCAACCTTGGCCCTTGCCCCTCAGCCCTTGGCCCTTATTCTTAGCACTTCACCCTTAACCCTTAACCGTTGGCCTTGCCGCTCGGCCCTTAGCCATAACACTTGGCACTCATCCCTTAGCCCTTACCCCTTGGCCGTTAGCCTTAGCACTTGGCCCTTAACCCTTGGCCCTTAGCCCTCGATCCTTAGCCCTTAGCACTCAATGGCCCTCAATCCTTGGTGCTTAGCCCTTACCCCTTAGTCTTTAGCCCTTGGCCTTTGGGACTTAGTTGCACATAGGTCCTTCACCCTAGCCCTTGTCAGAAATGGTGAACTCCTGCACCTTTGTTGCAGCACGAACACGAAGCGAAGGTCGAACGAGAACAACTAGTGACAGTCAATGTGCCTTGACTCGAAGAACGAACGATTCAGGACCGCAAACTGTAAAGGGACACAAAACAACTGCCAACGAGCGAGACACTGACGATCTTGCTCTAAACATTAAACTAATAATACAGTCGCTCTATTTTTGTGCATCTCCTTGTCTTGTGCTGTCTGTCTTGATTGTTAGAATGCAATGTGTTCTATGATGTGCAGTCGAGTGTCTAGGTTCCTGTAAAAGCTTCCGCGCAAAAGAAAATCCAAAGACACAAAATCGTTCACGAATACAAAAACAAAAATAGAAAAGAAACAGTTTTGCCTTCGCGAAACTGAACAGTTTTCTGCTTTCGCAACATGGTATCAAAGCCAGCAGGTTATCATTACTGATATCCCAGCAATGATTCTCTAGACAACACAATATGGCTACAACAATCCAGACAAGAGTAGCAATCAGTCTTGATGGGGCAAATTACAGAATCTGGAAATTCAAAATCAAAACACTTCTAAAGGGCGAAGGCATATGGTCGGTGACCGAACTCTCAGAGGTGCAACCTCCAGAGGGAGACCCGAGGAGAGCTGAATGGATCAGAAAAGATGAGCGCGCAATGGTGATTATCGTTTGTCCATAAATGAAGATATACTCATGCAAATTGAAGATTGCGAAAGCAGCCATGCAGTGTGGGAAAGATTAAAACAGAAGTATGAAGTGAGGACTGCAGCTTCAATCATGCACTTTCACAATCAGCTGCAATCCATACGATGGGATGGCAACTAGTTGGATCAGCATGTTGAGAAGATCAAAACAATCTTCGCTCAACTCGTTGCATCAGGACAGGAGCACCAGGTCCCAACACCACAGCAACTGATGTACTTCATGAAATCTCTACCGACGTCCTATCAGCTGTTGAGAATGCTCATATTGAGTTTACCAGATATGACATTCGACAAAGCAGTCAGTCTTGTCGCTGATGAGAGACTGATGAGAGACGAAGGAGAGGGAAGCAGTGATTAAGAGAAGAGGCTCTCTTCACAAAAGGAAAGAAAACAAACAAGAACAAGCCAAGATTCGAGAAGACGAAGTCCTCGAATCAACAATTTTCTTCCTGCAATCACTGCCACAAACCAGGCCATATGACCAACAAATGCTAGTTCAATCCAGCAATACCTTGCATGCACTGCAAGAAGAAAGGGCATTCTGCATACGATTGCAGATTCAACCCAAAAAGAAAGAACAAAGCTAAAAAAGCTAATGTTGCAGAGTCATCAAAAGATACTGACAGAGGTGACGAAGCTTTCATGATACTCGATGAAGCTTCAACGAGCTACACTGAACATGACTACGATGTAGTCATTGATTCAAGAGCAACATTATACATCACCTGCAACAAGAAGATCTTGATCGACTTCAAAGAGCTCGAAAACAACAAAGCAGTGATTCTAGGTGATGGAAGCAGACATGATGTCAAGGGCAAACACGATGTCAAGGGCATCGGCATTTACAGCTATGAACACTGTCAGGCCAAGCAGAGCTACCAAGAGCACTCTATGTGCCCTCACTCAAAAAAGATCTGTTGTTTGTTTCCAAGATGGCAGATCTTGGCATTTGAGTTTTGTTCGACGACAACACTTGCCGCATGATCAAGAAGACAAACAAGTTGCTGACGGTCGGATGCAGAGAAGAAAACCTCTACTAGGCCAAGATAATCAGCAACTTTGATAGCATATTAAATGCATCAGAATATAAAGATCAGTTCTGGCATAGGAGAATGTATCATCTGAACATGCGGAGCCTGTATGACATGAGTAGAGAGGACATAGTCATAGGTCTCAAGATTTCAAGGCCCGAAACCGAGTTCTGTGAAGCTTGTCATAAAGACAAGCAACATCAGAATCCATTCATGCATGAAAGAAGAAGAGCCAAAGAAGTTCTTGAGCTCATCCACTCTGATATCTGTGGACCGATGAAGATGGATTTGCTCTCAAGTTCGAGATACTTTCTGATGTTCATAGATTATTACAGCCAGATGACCATGATCTACTACTTAAAGAAGGAATTCGAAGTGTATGATTCCTCCAAGAAGTTCGTGGCATTTGCCAAAAGAGACACACCTCAACAAAGATACAGATTCTTAGATCTGACAACGGAGGTGAATATAAAAGCAAATGATTCTCAAGATTTTGCGAAGAACAGGGGATCGAAACCAGTTCACTCCTGCATACACACCAGAATACAATGATGTTGCAGAAAGAAGAAACAGAATGCTAGTCAAAGGAGCCAGATGCATGATGGCACAAGCTCAACTGCCAGGTCAATTATGGGCTGAGGCAATAGCTGCAGTTGTACACTTGCAGAATAGATCTACAATGACAACACTGGAAAACAAAATCTCATACGAAATGTTGACAGGCTGAAAGCCTGATCTGTCATAAGTATGAGTGTTTGGATGTGTAGCATATAAGCACATTCCAAAAGAAAAAAAAAAAACAAGCTTGATGACAAATCTGAACAAACAATCACGGTCGGCTACTCGAACGGAACACATGTGTACAGACTCTACAACCCAACAACAAAGAAGGTTGTTTCGAACAGAGATGTGAAGTTCGATGAGTCCACATTCTTTGGACTGAAAGACGAAAAAGGCCATGGGATCTCCACACTGCTGCCCATTCAAGAAGAGATCGAGGACAGACATCAAATCAGAATGCAGAGCCACAGACTCCAGAGTAGTAGGAAGAAGAAGATCAACCCCACGAACAAGAAACGTTCGAACAACGACGAAATGAACCTAGAAGGTCAACGAGACAAAGAAGACCTCCAGACCGTTACTCTGACAATCTTCAGTGGAGCGAAGATATGCAATCTGAGTACTGCAGCTTCACTGAAGAGCCAACAACATACCAAGAAGCTATCCAAAGTCTAGAGGGAGAATTCTGAAAGCAGGCAATGTCAGAGGAGGTCAAGTCGATGAGGCAAAACGAGGCATGGACACTAGAGCCATTGCCAGAAAACAGAAAAATAGTCGACTGCAAGTGGGTGTATAAGAAAAAGATGAGATCATATGGCACCATTGGCCGCTACAAAGCAAGGCTTGTCGTGAAGAGCTACACACAAAGATATGGTGTTGATTATTTCAACACATATTCGCCCATGGTCAAGATGACAAGCATAAGGCTACTCCTTGCATACGCCACACAGCACAATCTGGAAATTCACTAGATTAATGTGTAAACAACATTTCTCCATGGAGATCTAGAGGAGAAAATCTTCATGAAGTAGCTTGAAGGCTATGAAGACCCCGACAATCAACAATATGTTTTTTGGTTGCAGAGATGCATCTATGGTCTAAAATAGGCATCACGAGCCTGGTATAAAAAGCTTGATGGTCTTTTGAAGTCTCTAGACTTCAATCCTACTCAACCAGACTGGAATGTCTACATTAAAAGAGTAGAAAAGGATTTTTTGATACTAACCATTTTTGTGGATGATTTGTTGATGATAGGAAATTCCTTGATGCTGATCAAAGACACGAAGAGTCAAATTTCTGAGAACTACAAAATCACGAATCTTGGAGAAGCAACAAAATGCCTAGGGCTAGAGATCAGAAGAGATCGAACAAAGGGCAAATGCACTTGATTCAGTTGGAATATGCTAGAAAAGTGCTAAAGTAGTACGACATGATGGACTGTAAAGAGAAGGCCACACCAATGATAGCTGGAGCCAAGCTCACAAAGCAGAATTGCCCAAAAACGGAAGAGGAAGAACAGAAGATGGTAGGTATACCCTTCCAGAACTTAATCGGTAGTCTAATGTACCTCACAATTTGTACCAGACCCGATCTGGCTTTCTCTGTTTATGCCTTGAGCCAATTCTCTTCCAATCTTGGCCTGACACATTGGCAAATGGCAAAATGAATCCTACAGTATATGAAAGGTACCCAGAATATGGGATTAACCTACAGAGCTAAAAACGAAAAAAAAATATTCGAGCTGCGCCACTACAATGATGCAAGCTGGGAGAGTTGCAAAGATGACAGCAAGTCCATTACTGGAGGATGTACAATAGCGTGCGGAGTTGCAATAAATTGTATATGAAAAAAGCAAACCTTGGTGGCTCAATCCTCTTGCGAAGCTGAATATGTTGCAGCTTCAAAGGTGGCGAATGAGGTAGTGTGGTTGCAGATGATGCTGAAAGCAATTGGGATTCCACAAGAAGGGCCAAGCATGATGTAGATGGACTCTCAGAGTGCCATCTATCTGTCCCAGGATCCTGTCTTCCATTCAAGACAAAACACATACCTCTGAAGTACCATCACATTCGAGATTTGATCTCAAAAGGAGAGCTCTAGGTCCAGTATATAAAATCAGAAGACATGATTGCAGATCTGCTCACAAAACCACTCAACAAGCCACTCTTTGCCAAGCAAAGAAAGACAATTAGATTAAACGTACAAAGTTGCAAGGTTCAAGAGGGAGTGTCATAAATGGTGAACTACTGCAATTTTGTCGCAATGCGAACACGAAGCGAAGGTCGAACGAGAATAATTCGCGACAGTCAATGTGCCTTGACTCGAAGGATGAACGATTCGCGAATCGTAAACATAACTCCAGGACCGCAAACCGCAAAGGGACACAAAACGAAAGAAATGAAAAGAACGAAGACAAACGAAGGGAATCCTTCGTGCTGCCAACTGGCAGCTCAATGGGCTTCGAGTCATAGACTTCATGCTCAGGTGAAACGAGTGGCAACGGTGGAGACTAACTGATTAGTTGACTAGCGTTAAATAGTCTTGTGATTTTTGTATTAAGCCATCTTGTAAACTCCACACAGTGGAGGTATAAACTATCCTCTCTGGATCATCAACTATGTGAAGAGATCTGAATAGACAGAAATATCTGTGAGAGAGAGAGAGAGAGAGAGAGAGAGAGAGAGAGAGAGAGAGAGAGAGAGAGAGAGAGAGAGAGAGAGAGAGAGAGAGAGAGAGAGAGAGAGAGAGAGAGAGAGAGAGAGAGGTAGCAAGTGGAGCAGAAAAGAAAAATACTAGAGCTGTGCATGAGAGTTTGCCAACAAGCAGAACACAACGAAAGAGCAGAGTGTCATTCTGCCAATGACGATCTCGCTCCAAAAATTAAACTGATAATACAATCGCTCTATTTTCGTGCATCTCCTTGTCTTATGCTGTCTGTCTTGATTGCTAGAAAGAAATGTGTTATGTGATGTGTAGTTTAGTGTCTAGGTTCTTGTAAAAGCTTCTACGCGAAAAAAAATTCAAAGACACAAAATCGTTTGCGAATACGAAAACAAAAACAAAAAAGAAACAGTTTTGCCTTCGTGAAACCGAACAGTTTTCTGCTTCCGTGACAGTCCTTGGCCCTAGGTCTTTGGACCTAGTCCTTAGCCTTTAAGCCTTGGCCCTAGTCCTTAGTCCATTGGCCCTTGGCACTAGCACTCGACCTTTAACTTTAATCCTTTGGCCTTTAGTCCATGGCCCTTGGCTCTTGGCCGGTGACCCCTAGCCCATAGCCCTTAGCCCTTGGACCCTGGCCCTTGCCCCTTGCCCCTCGGCCCTTATGCCTAGCACAGGACCCTTAATCCTTGGCCCTTGCTCCTAGGTCCTTAGCCCTTAGTCCTTGCACCTAGGTCCTTCACCCTTAGCCCTTTGTCCTAAGTCTTTGGACCTAGTCCTTAGCCTTTGGGCCTTGGCCCTAGTCCTTAGCCCATTGGCCCTTTGGCCTTTGGCACTAGCACTCAACCTTTAAGTTGAAGCCTTTGGCCTTTAGTCCTTGGCCCTTGGCTCTTGGCTCTCAGCCGGTGATCCTTAGCCCTTCGCCCATAGCCTTTGGCCCTTGCCCTTTGTCCCTTGGCCCTTATTCCTAGCACTTCACCCTTAATTCTTGACCCTTGCTCCTAGGTCCTTAGCCCTTAGTCCATGCACCTAGGTCATTCGCCCTAGCCCTTGGCCCTAGGTCTTTGGACCTAGTCTTTAGCCTTTTGGGCCTTGGCCCTAGTCCTTGGCTCTTGCCCTTAGCCGGTGATCCTTAGCCCTTTTTCCTTGGCCCTTGGACCCTGGCCCTTGCCTCTTGCCCCTCGGCCCTTATTCCTAGCACTTCACCCTTATTCCTTGGCCCTTGCTCCTAGGTCCTTAGACCTTAGTCCTTGCACCTAGGTCCTTCGCCCTTAGCCCTTTGCCCTAGGTCTTTGGACCTAGTCCTTAGCCTTTGGGCCTTGGCCCTAGTCCTTAGCCCATTGGCCTTTGGCACTAGCACTCGACCTTTAAGTTGAAGCCTTTGGCCTTTAGTCCTTGGCCCTTGGCTCTTGGCCCTTAGCCGATGACCCTTAGCCTTTTGCCCATAGCCGTTGGCCCTTGGCCCTTATTCCTATAGCACTTCACCCTTAATCCTTAGCCCTTGCTCCTAGGTCCTTAGCCCTTAGTCCTTGCACCTAGGTCCTTCACCCTAGCTCTTGGCCCTAGGTCTTTGGACCTACTCCTTTGCCTTTTGGGCCTTAGCCCTAGTCCTTGGCCTTTAGTCCTTGGCTCTTTGCCCTTAGCCGATGACCCTTAGCCCTTGGCCCGTGGCCCTTGGACCCTGGCCCTTGCCCCTTACCCGTCGGCCCTTATAATCCTTGGCCATTGCTCCTAGGTCCTTAGCCCCTTAGTCCTTGCACCTAGGTCCTTCGCCCTAGCCCTTGGCCCTAGGTCTTTGGACCTAGTCCTTAGCCTTTTGGGCCTTGGCCTTTATCCCTTAGCCCTTTGCCCATAGCCGGTGACCATAAGCCCTTCGCCCATAGCCCTTGGCCCTTGGACCCTGGCCATTGCCAAGCATTGAAGCTACTTCTTGTCAATTTGGATCTAGAACATTGTATGCTTGAATTTTGCACTCTCTCTCTAGCTCGTGGAGGAGGCTATGCTAATGCATGAATTTCTTTGTACTTTCATCATTCTTTTATGAAAGTAATTATTCTTTGATTTCTAGTATGCTAGATTGTGTGTTGGTCATAAATTCTTGAACTAGATCTTGATATTCAATCTAGAATCAGGTTATGTGCTAATCACAAAACTTAACAAGATCACTCACAATTGGAATTGGCATTCCACACGTGTGAACATTCTGAAATTTCATCATGGTATTAGAGCCAAATTAAGCTTTGCATGCTATTATCATAGACTGTGTAATAAATTTTGAATGCTATTCAAACAAGGATGTTGTTTTTTACTTTTCTCTACCTTTTCTAAAAAAGTATTTAGATCAAAGAGAATAGAATCAAGTTTTTCAGATCAAAAGTAAAAAATTCTGGAATTTTGCACGTGTGGAAATCAGAACTTTCTAGACCTCTTTATTTCCTTCATATTAGATCCAAAGATATTGATTTTATAGCTTGATGGAAAGCTAGTTCAGCACCATCATAGTCATCCTTGATACGAAGGAGTATGGAAGAATCTCCTTCAGCTGTACTGAAATATCCTCTGTACACACACACACACACACACACACACACACACACACACACACACACACACACACACACACACACACACACACACACACACACATTTTAATTTTTTATATTACTCATTTTTTATTTTTAGATTTATTTTTTTTCTTACTATTTAATTTTAACTTTTATATATATACTTGCACTAATTCTACCAAATTACAGCATATGACTCAAAATCTGACAAAAGGCTTTCTCTTTTAGGTATCACACAGATTTGGAAGCAGATCATATACAGTTCATCATCAACCATGACAAAGCTGGAGTGTACTTTGACGTTTTATATGATAGCATTTTTCAGTGTTGCAAAAAGCAAATGCAAAGCTCATCGATTGAGAAGATAGATCATATTTCTATGGGTATTCTGGAATATACAATGCAGCTGATTAAGCAAGATTTACCCAATGTATGTTGTAATTTAAGCAAAATACACATGATGACTGCTCAAGATCCGCATCATTTTGTGTGCATTCAATGGTTATAACATTAAAGATAAACCACACATATTATTACACCTTTGCAAACTACTCACTATCATTCATATTTTTGTATCAAAATATTCATGTCCAAAATACAAGGAATCAACTCTTCTGGGAATTGGCTCCATCATTGCAAATTCCAGATCAAGTGTGTAGCATGGAGATTTTTTGTTCTCTCTTTTGGCCTTATATATATTCTCATTTTGTAGAAAAATTTTCTTGGTTAGGCTATTTAGCAAATCATCACACCATCGATCAAATAGACTTCTTGGATAAAATGTGTCATTCCATTCTTTAGGGATTTCTTTTTATTTGCATATATTCCATCGAGGAATAAGTGTTGTAATAGATGACACGAATTACACCTTCAAGCACCTTACTTTTAAAGCTCCCAGTGAACACACCTTTGATAGAGTCCAATATGTCACAAACTTTTTTTAGGTTTCTGCTTGCAGATAGACTATTGACATGAAGACATTCTTATTTACATTAGATGTTGATTTACAACTTGCTCAAACAAACTTAATTTGCTCAGATGTTGTTGGTCGTCCGTCTTCAATCATCAATCGTCCGCTTTGAGCATCATCCACACGTCTCGACCACAAGCCGCCACCTAGATCATCGGCCATCCATTTCCCTTGTTGACGGACACAATCGTCAGACCCTTTGTGTAAGGCAACTGACTCTTTGCGATGATATGTGCCCCGATGTGGGGTGGAGACAGTTTTCTAGAAACTTTTTTGAGGTTTTGTTAAAAAAAAACTTATATTTTAAGAAGTATTTTAGATCCTAATGATGAAGGTACTCATAGTTGTCAGTTGTCCTCTACAAAATTTGAGATTAAGGTATAAAAAATCTAACAAAAAAATTTCATGTTAATTTTTTTGCGAAAAGCTACCGATTTAATTCTTGGATTATTTAGACTTTCTCAAACACCGGGTGGAGGTACTCAGGAGGAGTCTAGATTGGGAGTAGTCCTAAATATTGAATTTGAGAATGAAAAGAGGGGGAGTTGATTAAAAATGAAAAAGTTATGGTACCCAAAAAAGCACAAGATGGGGTGATAATTGATAAAGTTTTCTAGAGCGGGGGTGGGAGGTAGGAGAGCACCTCAAAGACAAAGAAAAATGGAGAATAACCTTGATGAGAATGCACACAACCATGAGCGGAAGATATGAGAAGAATAGAGATAAAGAAAGAGGGGAGTAGATAAAGTGATGAGAGTGTGAAACATGGGAGATTGTCTCAACCTTTGTAAGACTCGAATTTTTCGGAAGATTGAATTTTTGGAACGACTCAAATTTTTCAATGATTCAAATTTTTTCGATGACTTGAATTTTTCGAAAGACTTAAAAATTTCGAACGACTCGAATTTTTTGAACAACTCGAATTTTTCCGATGACTCAAAACTTAAATTTTTACAATGGATCAAAGTTTTTGAAAGACTCAAATTTTTGGAAGGACTACAATTTTTTTCGAAAGATTCGAATTTTTCCAATCGATCAAATTTTTTAGAGACTCGATTTTTTGGAATGAATCAAATTTTTGGAACGACTCGAATTTTCAAAAAACTCGTTGGAAGAATCAAATTTTTCGAACAACTCGAATTTTTGAAATGAGTCAAATTTTTTTGATGACTAGATTTTATCAACAGACTCGATTTTATAGAACGACTCAAATTTTTAAAAACTCGAATTTTTGGAACGAGTAAAATTTTTGGAAAGGCTCGTTTTTTTTTTAAAGACCCAAATTTTTTCAATGGACCAAATTTTTGGAAAGACTCAAAGTTTTGAAACGACTCAATTTTTTCGAGACTTGATTTTTTGGAACGACTCGAATTTTTGGAAACTTGAAGTTTTGAAACGAGTTGAATTCTTGGAGAGACTCGATTTTTTTTTAAGACTCGATTTTTTTTTTGAATGAATCGAATTTTTTCAATGACTCGAATTTTTTCAAAGAATCGAATTTTCAAATGATTCAAATTTTTTCAATGACTCGATTTTCAAATGAGGGCTCGAATTTTCTGAAAGATCGAATTTTTTTGAAGACTCGAATTTTTGGGAAGTCTCAAATTTTTGGAATGACTCGAATTTTATTTCAATGACTCAAATTTTTGGAAAGACTCGAATGTTTTCGAAGATTCGAATTGGATCAAATTTTTGCAAAACTCGAGTTTTTTTAAAAGGTCAAATTTTTTCAAAAAATTGAATTGTCAACTCAAATTTTTTCAAAAGATCGAAGAACCTTTTATACTGTCAAGTCGAATTTTTCAAAAGACTTGAATTTTTTCAGTGACTCAATTTTTTCGAAAGACTTGAATTATTCGGAAGACTCGAATTTTTTCAAAGAGTTTAATTTTTCCAAGGACACGAATGTTTTCAAATACTCAGATTTTTTGAAAGACTCGAATGTTAGATATTTGAGCTGCGAGATTTGCGAGATTGGCCATCATCCAAATCATCGGCCGCCACCTAGATCGGCCGTCAATGACATACTGAAGTTCCAAATCATCGGCCGTCACCTAGATCGGTCGCCATTGCCCGTCAACGATGGACACTCTTTACTAGTATATGTGTGTGTGTGTGTGTCTACATTTTTAGATTTTTGACTTGTTTTTTATTTTTTATTTTTTAGACTATTTTTTTTAGGAGGGCATATTTGGGACTATTTTGTCACATTTGAATTTGGCGGTCTTATTTGAGTATAAATTATTTATTTATCTTATTTGGTCTTATTTAAATTTAACCTATTTGAGGTTATTTTAATTTTAATTTTTCTGTTTTATTTGGGTTTATCTTATTTTTTATTTTATTTCTTTTGGGTTTTTTTTTTGTATTTTATTGTTTTTGGATTTATTGTATTTTATTTTTTTGGGTTTATTTTGTTTTATTTCCTTTACTTTGGTTTATTTTATTTGGTTTCCATTCTATTTTATTTGTTTAAATTTATTATTTTTGTTTTGGATACTGTTTTTATCCTATTTAAACTTTTGTTTTCTTTTTTGTAATATATAGATATAAACAATATGCTTGGAGTGAGGAGAGGAGGAGAGATGACTATGTGTCCCCAAATTGTCCTATAAGCATTTTAGGACACCTGATTTTCTGGTAGGGTGTATAAAGGTATTTGAACTAGTGTATTTCGCACGAATTGTGGACAAACACTCTTAGTTAATTAAATGGCTCCTCAAATAGGGGCCATTTTAAATTAGGTGAATTTAAAAACTTCACTAAATTTAAGAAAAAAATCTTCATTTTGAAATGCCATCTGGGATTGACACGTGGCAGTCCATTAATCCCATATCTTTTGCCCAAATCGCATACTATCCGAAAGCATAAGTAGGCATGCCACTAAAACAATTCTATATTGCTTTTGAAATTTTTGGTGCGTTCTTACTTTCTATCAAATTTGCCGAATTGTTGCAATTTTTTTCCAAACTTTCTCTCACTTTTCGAAATGGTAAGATTCAAGGTAAGACGTCAAACACTCTTAAATCGTGAGGACAATTTTTTTTTTTGTCTTTATCCCCACCCACCGCGGGTGTTAAAAAATGTTTTTTAGGTTTTTTTATGTGGGGGAATCTAAATTTTTTTTATATATTTATTTATTTATTTGAACCCCCCCCCCCCCCCTACCCGTCGCGGCGGGTGAGGGAAACGGGGGGGGGGGGGGGGGGGGGTTTCAAATAGACATTAAATCAAATAAAACTTTTTTAACACCCCCCTCCGGAGGAGGAAATTAAAAAAAAAAACTTTTTATTATTTTTTTGTTTTTTTGAAACTCCTCTCACACACACACACACACACACACACACACACGCCCGTGCGCGCTCGCGCCGCGGTGGGTTGGAGGAGAGAGAGAGTGTGTGTTCAAGTTTTTGTTTTTTTGAAACACCCAAATAAACATTAAAAAAAAGTTTGTTTTACCTCTCCTCCCACCCGCCTCACCTAGTGCGGGAGGTTTAAAAGACATTTATTTATTTTTTTAATTTTTTTAGATTCCTCCCACCCACCCGCCGCTGCAGGTGGAGGTGGGGTTAAAATAAACATTAAAAAAAAAAAAGTTTTTACTTCTGCCACCCGCAACACTGGTTGTTGGGTGGGAGAGGAGCGGGGAGAGGGAGGGGGGGGGGGGGATTTAAAATAACTTTTATTTATTTTATGATTTTTTTTTAAATTTATTTTTATAATCCCCTCCCACCCCCCCCCCCCCCCCCCCCCAACACCCGCCTCGGCGGGTGGAGGGGAGGTGGTTAAAAAAAATTCTAATTTTTTTATGATTTGCCAAAATTCTGGGGCCTCCCAAATTTTGTTTTATTAAGAGGTCTCTCTCTCTCTCTCTCTCTCTCTCTCTCTCTCTCTCTCTCTCTCTCTCTCTCTCTCTCTTAAAATTAGTTAAGAAAATTAAAAAAATATAATACATTTAAGGGGGGCGGACTCCCTCTTAAAAAATCAAATATACACATAAACCCCACCCCACTCCCCTAAACATTGTAAAAGTCCCTCTAAAAAACATAAATTAAGAGTAGGGAGTACTTTTAACCAAAAAACATGTAAAATTTTATGTTATTTTTCTAGAAAAAAAAACAAGTAAAAAACTTTCAAGAAAAGCGTGTCTATAAAATTTAGCATTAAACAGAAGAAGTCTTACTTTAATATGGAAAGACTTAACAAAAGAAGTCTTAGTTATAGTCACTCGATCAAAAGAGTCGCAACCAAGCAAAAGTGTCGCATCTAAAATGGAGTTTCGAGGAGATTTTATATATATATAGTGTTGAGTTGTTCTTTCCATGTCATCAATCCGCGCAAAAGAGAATGGTGTCATTTTGAACATGTCATCAATCCGCTCAAAGTCCCGCTATGTATAGGTCATCAATCCGTGCAACGTTAAGCATATTCAAAATCGTTAAACGTCATCTTGCCAAATCACTATATAAATCCGCAGTTCTCAATGCAAGAATATATTTTTAAACACAAAATATATTAATAAAACAAATACAAGAAAACACATACCATAATACATATAATAAATAGTTCATATTAAACGCATAACCACTATATGAAAATAATATTGTCTCACTTAATATTGCATGGCACAATATGAATATCCACCCATCTATCCATGACACAATATGAATATCCCATAACATTATTGTGGGTTTAGGGACACCCAACCTCCATAAGTAAATCCCTCTCCCCTGTAAAAATTCACATTGCTTTCAATATTCATTGCTTTCTAAAATCCTCAATATATTAACAATACTGCAATTTTTCTCCTCAAAGGTTTCCAAAATTTTCTGCTCAAAATATATGGTAAATGTTTTTGAATTTCATTTGTGTTTTTTTTTTCAACGACTTGAAAATATGGAATAAAATTTTTATTTTTGTTTTTATTGCCTACCCATCCGCTACGACGTGTGGAAATGTAATAGTTCAAATTTATTTATTTATTTATTTATTTTGACGTCTCCCCCACATGTTTGTGTGATGACATGCATTCTACGTTGTTGTAGCAATTATTCTGAGACCCATTGGTGATGCCTCCCCGGTTTTCTTAACTAGAGCTTGGAAAGTTCAGCCGAGTTCAAACAACTTACACATGAAGGCATTTGTGGTTGTTTCTAACGTTTCAATGGGCAAGCCTAGGTTTACAATGCATGATGTTGAGACTGTTGGCTTGATTCATGCCATTTTAATGTCTGAAGGTGTCCTTGTTAATAAGGTGGAATTTATGACTAGAGACCCTAACGGAGAAGAATGTCATGTCGTTCTTTCATGTGCAGATACTGTTCACTTCACTGAGTCACCAAATATTTACGACTCATAAGGTGTCTTGCACATTTACAAAGGCAATCTTATTGAAGGCATGATTGCCCTTTCTAATGTCCATGCCATGTTAAAAGACACAGAGGAAGAACAAGAAATCTTGGGAGTGGTGGCGGAAATATTTGCTCTTGTGGCTGCTGAAGATATCATTGAGCTGCAACAGACAATTTTTTCCACTACAGCTCATGCTGCAAAACAGGGGCATAGAAAAAAAACAGCCAAACGTGCAAGTGAGGATCTTGTTGAGGATGACATTGCAATTGGAAGAAGAATAGCTAAGCGCCTTGGAACCGCGGGCAAACGAGCAATGCAACCAAGGCTTGATATATCTAATATGAGAATATCAACTTATGAGGATCTTGTATCAGAATCTGATCCCGAAGATGTGTTGGAGGACTTCGAGGGTGATACAAATGTCAATCTTGATGCATACTCCGCGGATCATGTCGGCTATGTTTGGAGAAGAAACATGTATAGGGTGGATTCTAGGGATATATATTTAGAGCCTCTCTTTTCACCAACCAACAAGCCCTTGACTGCTCAAGCACAGAGCAATTGTATAAAGCAGTATGCCTGCAAAATGACTCACCACCATCATCAATAAATGTGTGTCTAAGACCAATGACGTTCCAAGAAGGAGATGACCACGTCGTAGTCTTTGATAGTCCTAAAAAATTCGCGGTGACCTACCGCGAGTTCAAAAGAAAAGATATGGTAGAGGTAGCCACCAAATACAAAGAACTCTATCTAATGGAGGTGGACACTAACGAGGGCTCAAGGGTTGTGCAAAAATAGATTGTTGTCACATTGCACATTTGAGCCTATAGATGGCCAACACTTCTGTTATGCATGTAGTGAAATAGTTGCGAGAGACACGACGCTTGCAAATCCATTGTATGATTCTTTATTTGCCTGTGTGCATTGTTTTATATGCATATTCAAATACGAGGTGCGCTACATTTTGGAATCAGACCACTTGAATTTCCAACCACATGCCATGCAGAAGAAAACAACCCTACCTGAGATTATGGAACATCCACACGAGATATGGATGTCCTTGGGGTGACCCGCTTACATCAAATGAGTGAAGATGGATAATGAAACAAGGAGACTGTGGCCTTGTTCTATCAAGGTCTCCGTGGTGTTGTGGGGAGTGTAAACCTCGGAGTCCTAAATGGAAAATTGCCATTAAAAAGTCTCTACAAAAAAATTGATGAGTATACTTCAATCTTATTTTGATGAAGTATTTAATAACTTCTTGGAGGTTATGAAACGTTATGTAGTCGGGTACTTGCCATACGATGAACTAGACTTTTTATATAACTGAGGATCTCATCGTCACTCATGGATAAAAAATGATAGTTTTAGAAAATAGTTGCAACCCTATAGAGTTAATGATTGCAAGAAATAAATTTAAATAAATGAGTTTAGGATTTAGGGTCGAACAAAATAAGCATGACTCTTTACATTCAACCATAGATGAAAAATTACATTACACTACAATAATCACAAATACTAAAATTACATGTCGTGTGAGTCAATACATTGAAGAAACATTTTGTTTCTAATGCCAAAGTTGTGCTAGCTTTCAAATTCAGTCGTGCTCATGAATAGCCAACAAGAAAATCAGCCAAATACCATGGGATACAGATATCTGATCTGATCTCATGACATCATCAAAAGTATTCTACATCGTGGCTAATCTGCCACTCTTGTAATTCGCGAATTAGTTGTAGATGTTTAATCTTTCTAATCTGTAAGTTACAAGACGCGACACGAAATTGTCCGCGAACTATATACTTTCTAATCTGATGCATAATGTAAGTCTAATGCTAGTAAGCAAGACAAGACATCAAAAGACAAAAACTACATAATATCAGTCCGTCTGCGTGCGAGACAATTCTGCATAGGATCTGTAGATCCACAAGTCACTAGTAAGCGAGACTCGAATTTGTGAGAGACCTGTATTTCTCTCACGCCAACGCACTGCGTAGATCTGCATGCAGTTCTTAAAGAATCAAAAAAATCAATAGATAATTTTGTAGCTGTTGTGCACATTATTATTCTAGATGATTATATGATCTTGTATGTATATTTGTCTGCTACTATTCTGTGTTTGATTCACTTGTTCATTCTATTCCGCACTTTGGTTTGATCTTATTGAATGCTACATTAATTTGTTAACGTAGATCAATAGTGTCTGACTACTCTCTGAAGGATTGTGGGAGTGATACAGCCGATAGTGACCAGCGATCACATCTGAATTCTTGACAAACTGATCTCGTTCGCGAATCCTTTTGTTTTGGATTTTCTTCGCGATCACTTGGCTATAAGGATAAATCAATTACAGAGCTCACCTAGGTTTCGTTTCGTTTCGTTTCATTTTGTCCTGTTTCGTTTCGTCTCGTCTCATCTTGTTGCAGAGCTTAATTGATCTTGTAGCGAATTCTTTCGTTTCGTTTCATTTTGTTTCGCGATCTGTGTGCTTCCAACATGAATCAATGTCAAAGATCGTTTAAGTTTCGCTTCGCTTCGGTATATTTTGTTTTCGTTGTCACGAATCGTTCATGATTTAATTTTATCAGTTTGTCACCAGAGTTTTGGCTTTTGGATGCGTCGCATATGCCCACATTCCATATCAGAAAAGAAAGAAGTTGGATGAAAAGGTGGAACAAGGATTCCTTGTAGGATATGATGTTCACTCATTATACTACAGGATCTACATGCCTGCTGACAACGGACAAATCAAGATTGTCAGAGACGTCAGATTTGATGAGTCAAAGACAATGGTTGACAGAGATCCAGTTGGCTACGAAATCTTGACCAGAGGCTACTATGACCTGCCAACATCTATGGAGGGAGCGAACTCTGAGCATCCAGAGAAAGATGTCGAAATTCCAGATGAACAGAGAGATTGTTCAGACGATGAGCAGCAAGACACACATCCTATACCCAGGACACCTGCTACTCACCACAGTTCAGTAGTCAACAAAGGCAAGAGACTTGACAAAGGTAAGACCATCGATCTGACTGTAGACACTCCAAAAAGATCCACGCGAGAAAGAAGAGAACCAGTCAGATTTGTCCTTGACAGCTCATCTTATGCATCAGAAGAGTTCTATGGATTTGGTGGAGAACCTCAAACATATGAGAAAGCTATCAGCTGTCCAGATGAGGACAAGTGGATTAAAGCGATGGAAGACGAGATGAATTCCATGGAGAAAAATAATGTCTAGAATCTAGAGCCATTACCAACAGACAAGAAGACTGTGAAGTGTAAATGGATTTTCAAATACAAGTATGGACCTGATGGCAACGTATCAAAGTACAAGGCCAGATTGGTAGCAAAAGATTTTTCTCAGAAGTATGTTGTTGACTATACTGAAACCTTTTCTCCAGTCATAAAACAATTGCCCTTATGCCTGCTATTTGCATATGCAGCAGCATACAGTCTCAAGATCCACATAGTGGATGAGAAGACCGCCTTCCTACACGACGAGTTGAATGAAGAGGTCTATATGGACCAACCACCAGGATTCGTCTGCTCACGCTTTGCCAACTATGCCTGTCAAATGCAAAGAAGCATTAGTGTGTGGCTCCTTCTCAGATTAATTGACAAACATCCCCTAATGTAGGGTGGAACTGATTTGGATTTACGTTATCTATTATTGGGAATGACATCGGTATTGTTAAACTAGTATGATTTTGTTTAAACCTCGAGTGACTCTAAGTAGCATGTTAGGTATGCATAGTATACATCATTATGACATATTAGGACGCTTGTATTTTTTAGCACAATACGCTTTCTTCCTACCGTTTGGAAAACTAGAACCTCTTTGTTTGTCACACCTAGCTTTCAAGAATCATTAAACGTTATGTTTTGTAAAGCGACACTATCGTGTTTTTCACCTTTCAAAAAAAAGCGACACTGCCTCCAAATGCCTTAGACAAGTTTTTTGGCCAACTGTTCGGCTTTTTTTACCTTTTAGGAATAAGCGACATTGCCCTTGCAACAGCTATGCTTCACGAAAGTGTCCTTTTTGCAAATTGCAAAGGCCTGCGATGTGAAGGCAGGGTGTAATAGACAGAAGGCGGCTAATGCACAGAGAACAGTGACGGAAAACTAGAATCAATTTTGATTAAGTCTAATGCATTTCTTTTCATTAGATCTTTTAACTTAATCAGCTCTTTGGATTGATCACATAAGAAAGAGATCACAGATAGGGAGTCATACAAAATAGACAAAACTGTAAGCATTTGATATAGCAATCAACAGTAGCTAGTCACATTGCTCGTGAGAGATAACACCTCTCTTGTGCCAACACGCTGATCTGGAAAATAGACAACGCTCAAGAAAACATTGTATATTCAGTTCTGATCATAGAAGCGATTTGCGCAATACTCTGTTTAGTAATGTGTATGATCTATAATGTCTGAATGCATGCTAGTAGTAGATATATTTCCGCTGTTGTTTTACTCAACATTATCTACTGTTTACAAATTCAATTTTATATCAGACCTGCAGTAGCGATCTGAGGCTTGGGAGAAAATTAGACCGCAGTTAGTAGCAGTAGCTACTCTTTCCAAGTCGGCTCTCTTCAGCCTTCATCCCCAAGAATTCCCAGCAATGCTTGTATCAGAGCGTTCTGACATTTTCAGAAATGATGTTTCAACTTTTATAACACTATTCAAACTATTACAAAAATAGTTATCCAATGAAATTGCTTTATCAACAACAAATGGAGATTTGAAAGCATCTAATTTCATTGTCCTGTCATAAAGAGTACTAAACATCATAGATATTAAAGATAAGCAACAAGTCACTCCATGTCTACTAATACTATCCAACAAGTATTCAAAGATAGTAGACTCTCCAATGCTCACCATCCTTGCAAGATGCACGCTTGAATGGAAAATTTGCATGCAATTTGATGACTCGACCTTTGTCATTGAGGACCTCCTTGGAACTCTCATGCTTTGAGGCCGATCCTCAAGATCTTCCTCCTTTTGATGCTCCTCCTCAATGCAAGCAAGATCACACTTTGCCAAGATTTCCTCTTGAGTGATCTCCTCCTCAAGCTCACTCTCTCAAAAGCAACACTAGCTTCTAACTTAAACAATCTGTTTAAATCCCTTTGCAATGCAAACATCATTCTTAAAAATGGAACAAAGACCATGCTCAAAGTGGACATCCAAACCACTTTCCAAGAGTTGACCAACACTTAGCAAATTCTTGGTGGGTGAGGGTACATAAAGGACATTTGGATGCATAATGCCCCTTCTTTCCACAAAAGAAGCATTTTTTCTTTCTTGATGCATCATCCTCTTCTTTGGCCTCCTTTGGATGTTTCTTCTTTCCATTGGTCTTGTTTTTGCCCTTGAATGAGAAATTGGCTTTCTCATCTCCATCTTGCAAGGACAATGAACTCATTTCTGCCTTGGTGTGGAGCATCCTACACTCTTCACTCATTAATACATTGTGAAGTTTTTCTATAGTTGGCAAAGTGTCTTGGATGGCAAAATTTTGGACCAAATTTGCAAAGTTATCTCCTAGACCATTAAGGACAATTTGTACAAGCTCTCTATCATGAATCTTCTCTCCAATGGAAGCCAACTCCCTATTTAGAGACTTGATTCTAAGCGCATAACCCTGTGCACTCTCCTCACTTCTCCTCATGCTTTGAAAAATTTGATTTCTAAGCATAAGAACTCTAGAAGTGTTGCTAGACTCAAAGATTGATTTTAATGAAGAGCTAGTTTTGATCTTTTCTTGTATCTCACTAATTCATGTGCACCTAGAGGTTCATCTTCACCCTCAATCAAAAACTCATAAAAGTCTTGGAGAACCATGAGTGACTCCATCCTAACCTTCCAAATAACATAATTAGTAGAATTCAATCTCTCACTAGCTTCTAGAAAGTATGCTCCAATAGATCTCATCTTACTAGTGAATTCTACACACAAGAAATGGATTTGATTGACTTTGAAACTCACAAAGGTCTCAAACTTGTAGTGTTTCACTCAAATTAGATTTCTAATCCAAAAAATGGATTTGGAATCTTAGTTCTAACACTCCCTCACAAAGATGGAATGAAGATAAGATGATGTGAAATCTACTTACAATCAAATCTTGCCAATTTTGGATTTTTTGGACAATAGAATGACTTAATCTTCCTCTTTCTTTTTGATGTACTTTCACGACCTATAAAACAAATTTAGAGGACCTGATTTCAGCCTAGATTAATTAGATCTCATATCAAATTCAAATCTAATTAATGGCACTTAATCTTGGCAGCTTATCCTAGGATTTCCACCAAAAATTACATCAAAAGCTCTCAAATTGAATTTATAGTGAGCAAATGAATATAGTGCATTAAATGCTATTTCAGAAGTGCCCACACGTGTGAACAGTTTAGATTTTGATCCCTTCCAAGTTTGAGATCAAATCCCCTCACCAAAACTTAGCTTCTAGCTCGCCCTCACAAGACTAGTTTTTAGCACCAAAAATTGCTAAAAATGGATTTGATTAGATCAATGATCAAAGCTCTTGTACTTGGCTCTGATACCATGTGAAAGTACAGTACTTTTTAGACCATGAATGGATCTTATAAGATCCACAAGAGAGATTATGTATTTGCTTAACAATGCATCAAAAACTAGTCAACAAATCTTGATCTAGATTGGCAATTTGACACACAACAGGCATTGATAATAAAAAACAAAGATCATAGATACAAATTTGAGCCCACACGTGTGAAGAGCAGCCTGATGTAAGTATTTAGAACAATGTTTGAAGTACTCAAAGTGTTGGTTTCATTTGGATCACAAAATCAATGTACATAGAGAGTAGAAACTCGAGATTGCCAATGAGCTCCAAAAAATAATGTATCTTCTCACTATGGGAGCTTGAATACATAGCAAAACTCACTTCCTTTGTAAAGGTAGGTGAATTTCCAGCATGTAATAAGGAAGTTAACTCAACCCTTTTTGCCCTAAAATGAAACCCTAGCCTAGATCCTAGAGTCATGCTTGGTAGGTAAGTCAATTTTTCACCTTAAACTTAGGTGTAGGTCCTATAATGTAGGGATGACCACCGAATAGACATGACCAACTCTCTTGACTCAAGCTAACCTACATTAGGAGTGGGTTGCCATGTGGCATTTTGGCCATACATGTGTGGAACCCAATTATAGACAAAAATATGCTACATAGCTAGATTTGCCAATATAGGCAATTTTTCACACTAACTGCTTGTGGCGGAGTAGAATCCACTGAAAAATTGTCTATATGCAATCATCTAATTTTCCTCTCTACTGATACCCGAAGTTGAGTGGTTAAAAAAAATGATTCACAACGAATCGTTGATTGTTTGGACAATGATTGACAAATCATGATTCCAGATTCGTTAGTGCAAGTATCTTTATAGTATAAAACTATTTTAGAGAGAGAGAGAGTGTGTGTTTTTATTGCCGAAAATGTCACGCTGTGCTGCAGAAAATGTCACGCACTGCCTGCAAAAAATGTCACCCATTTTACAAAGAGAAAAGCTAAAAAAACGTTTGAAAAAAAAAATCGTAAAAAAAACAACACATCCGTGCCTTTTGTTTTCTTTGTCACACACACACACGCAAATTTCCAATTTTTCTCCCACACTACCCTCCCCCTCTCAAAAAATGCCTCTTCCCTCCCGAACAATGCCCATCAATGAGATACCCAATTTCCAAATCATCGGCCACGTCACTAGATCGGCCGCCATTGCCCGTCAACGACGGGCACTCACAACTAGTGATATATGTGTGTGTGTGTGTGTGTGTGTGTATGTATACATATTCAAACTAAGAGAATACAAGGCCGTCGAGCTAGATTTAGTCTCTTGGACTTGGATTATAACAAGAGTAATCTGACCATGAAATCGTTAAATAGCTAATGAAACGTCAACAATGACAATTTTTCTCAATTGAAGATATCCAAATACAAGGGCTTTGGTCCATATAGACAATGAGGGTAAGCCAACTATATGGCTACTTCTTTTTGGTCCTAATATAATGTAGTCCACTGACTTACGAAAATCTTGTTTACTCTAAGCTACATAAAGTACTGCACCCACAACGTAAAAATCTAATGTAATTATTTTGGACACATCTTTCTATGGAACATGATAAACCTTGCTAGGCTTATGACCTGGGTTAATATTTTTATCTATTCACTATGCTAAGCATGTAGTATGAAGTTATATAGCAAGATTGTTGACTTGTTGGTATTTATTTCTACAATAACCATAGGGTGGTATTTATAGTGAAATATGTTTGCTTATTTAAGGAAATAGCATCTGTCAAAATTGAGAATCAACGACTTGTAGGCTCCCTAGTCAATCACATCACAAAATAGATGGTTGTAAATTGTAGGAAGCATCCACAATAGCTCCTCATTGAGACAACCCAAGGGTGAAAAAATCCACCACAAGAACCAGCATGATACTACTTGCAAAATTATCATATAATTGTTTGAAAACATTTTTTTCAACTCGTTTGAAATCATGTGGTTTTTAGCCCTTCTTTTGGGTGTGGTGGCCGGACCTTGTATTTTTCTTCAATTCCCTTTTGGGCCCTTCCCCATAGTCTAGTTGAATCGTAATTGGCATTTGGGATCATAGTGGACTTATGGCACATTTTCATAGGCTCTGAACATTTGTGTTCAGAGCCATATTCAATTGGCCTTCAATTGAAGGGCCAATTACGCCTGGTAGCGGGCCGTGAACAGGCCCACTACCGTGTGTAGCAGGCAGCCTCAGGATGCCAATGTGCGTTGAAGGATGCCTGTTACACACGGTAGCGGGCCTGCTCACGACCGCTACCTAGTTCGTTCATAGAATCATGGTAATGGACTGACAAGCAAACTTTGACATGTTTCAAGCATGTTAAAACTTGAATGGAGTTGTAATTTGACATTTATGGAAGTTATATAAAAGTTTAGGCATTGAATCTAAAATTTTTTTTTGTTGAACTTGTTTGTGAAATGGAAAACCCATACAAAATGTTTTCACATGCTTGCATGTATGTTCTTGTCAACATTTGCTTGCCAGCTTGCTCTTGAAGAAGATACTGACATGAAGACATGCTAAACAAGATCTACCTATAGATAAAAGAGATAAAGCATGTGCAAACTTTAAAATCTATATTTCAATTTCCCTAGCCTCTAGATATCAAAATGGAAAGCTATAAAAGTGTAGTACAAGCTATTGTAGGAAATGCGCATGTAGAAGTCTCATAGTAATTGGAAAATAGTAAGAAAAGCAAAATTATTCAAAAAAGTAGTGAAAAAGTGGCTTACTAGAGAGTCAGATTCAGGATGTGGAGAGTCTAAGCACTCTATATGTAGGAAGAACAACAATCCAAGGATACATTGGTGTTGAAGCATTCTTTGAAATCACTATAAAAAGTTCCAAACTTTAAAAGTTTTGCTCCACATCCCGCTTTGGAGGACACACAACTAGTCGTTTTCATGGTTCATGGGTTGTGTTCATTAGACTTGGAACTTGCTTTTTGTCTGCCCCAAAGTGCAAATAGTTTTGTGACCAAACTCTGGCATCATTAGGGATTTCTTTTGAAATTTTGATATTGGAGCAAAAGGTTCTTGTGAAATGATATTTTGAGACTTGCATATTTGTGCAGGCGCAGCTTTTCTGATCTACAACAAAGATTCTGTTGAGCATGAAGATGGAAGTGCAATGGTTGTTGTGGACGATTTTTTCGATATTGGTTTGTAGATTCGGTTTTGCATTGTGGAGCAGGGGAAGGGCCCTGGCTCCTTGCTTATCAAAGCGTTCATTTTCCACTCTTATTGTGCTTGGATCAGGTGAGTTTGACAGCCAGACTTACAAGGCTAGTTATTCATGTCTTTTGCTAGCCATCTTCTTCAATTTAAGACTGAAAACTTGGTACATTCAGCTCCTCGGTGATCAAATGCCTCCTTTTCATCCACATATTCAACACTTGATGTCTACATGGCAAATGTTTATTTGCAGCTTGCCATGAGAGTGTAACGCTTCAATTCTTTACATATATTCCGTTAGGAACTCACGTCCTTATGTGTTTGATGGCAAGAGAGGCTGTTCTTGAAGGAGCTGCAGTTTTCTTAATATTTGTCTGTACGCCGGACTGCCAGTTACAAGCAAATCATTTTTAGCTTTGCAAGTGAAGCATTACTTTTGGATTGGAATCCAATGAAGAAGCTCCTTTGACAGTTCTGTGTTTTTTGTTGTGATGTTATTTATGTGATTTCATTGTTAGTTACTTGTACATATTATCTCAGCTTGAAAATTATGTCAGGGGCAGGTAATGGCAAATCCTATGCTTGGTTCATGCTGCTGTGGGGTTTGGGGTCTAGCAGTCTTATTGCAGTTGTAAATTGGACTTGGTGATGCAGGGGGCCACACAGCAGAAATGTTGGACCTGGTAAGTATGCTGAATCACGAGAGATACTCTCCCAGATGCTACGTTGCTGCTTTAACTGACAACATGAGTTTATCGAAAGCTCAACGGTTGGAGGAGAGTTTTATACAGCAAGCCGCTGCTAACCATAAAGTAAGGTCCATCTTTATTGATGTTTTTAGGTTGTTTTTTATAGCAATTTTGTCTAGTTACATCTTTTCTTACTTTATATCTAGTAAAGGCCCTGTTCATCGATGATTTTATGGTCCATTATTACCACTTTTGTCTCTTTATACTTCCATTCTTTTCATCCTTCTTAACCTGCCTGCTTTTTGCTCTTTTTCTTTTTTTTAAACTTGTCAGGTGCTTTTTCATTTGTAACTTGCTGCAAGTGTTACCTTGTTATCAAGCAAGTTATAGGTGGTTGATCCAACAAGAAATTTTCATCTTCAGTTGTTTGGCCATGAGTAGCATGCAACTAGCTTCATTTATTGCTCAAATTCAGTGGTCGTAAGGCTCGATCGAATATAATATTATGCTTGATGGGCTATGTTGATTTGCTTTATTTTCATATTGTCTGAGACAGAAATTACATTTGCAGTATGATTCATCTTCTTGGTGGGATCTGGATGTAGTTTTTGTCTCCTGCTTGGGATGACTGGAATACCGTGAAGCCTGCAGGCTCGTTATCTTCAAATTTACCGAAGCCGGGAAGTTGGCCAGTCTTATCTTACATCTATGGCGACCACAACAATAGGCATGGCTCATGGACTGTGGATAGTCTTTCGCGTCAGACCTGATATTGTGAGTTTCTCAAATCACCCTCAACAGTTTCATGCGCCAACCTTTTCAGAAGTCAGTAATAGTTCTCCTTTTTCTTTTTGTTGTGCTTTGCGTGATAGAGCTCTTTAGTATTGCGTTGCATGTAGTATTCAGATGCATTACTGTCTCACAGTTTTAAGCTGTTTCAAAATAAATTGTTTTACCGTGCAACTTGGCTTTAGAAAAGATTTCAAAACAGAAGGCTGTTTGAAGATTTTCATTTCTTGACCATATTGTTTTAAAAATTTCAGTCACAAGGCTTTCTTTTCCTCGGCACTGTTATAGGAGTTAATGTGAGATAGTTAACAAAGGGTTCAAATTATGCCTGGGTACTGATGAGACCACGAGTAACCCTGATTGTCTTCTCTAGTTGCTGATTTAATGTGAGCTTTTTGACACTTTTTTATTGCATAGTATTCTATTCACAGATTCAATTTTCTTCTACACTGTATTTAAATGAGAATAAGGTATTTGTTTTGTGCAGATTCTTTGTAATGGTCCAGGGACTTGCTTGCCTATATGTATAGCTGGTTTTCTGTTGAAGGTAAAGATCCAAGGTCATCGCTCCAGGTTTTATTTGTTTTCTTGAAGCTATGGTTTACAAAAATCATAGTGATCCGTAGGATCCATAGTTTTATATTCACAAAAATGTTGAAGGGTGTATTTAATCCTGTTTTCATGAATCAATGTATAGTTTGATACATGTTGCATTCTTGCATCTTCTCAATTTGCATGCTACTATAATCCATGTGAGAGCATTTCTCAAATTTGAAGGAATATGGTTCAACAACTCATGGGTTAAGGGTAGTTGGCCAAATGGAACTCCATGAGTGAAAAAAAGTAAACCATCATTTAGATCCGAACCCTCTCCTCCTCGCCCATGGCTTCTCATGGTGGCCAAGATTAGCTTCAGTAAGAGGAGCAAATCAGTTACATCTATAGAATGAATCACGACTTTCCTTATTAGTATTTACTCAAGAAATGGAAAATTGACACTTCTCAAAGCAATTTTGTACTACTACATTTTCTAAAAAGATTAATATGTTATATCTTGAAATTGCTCTCCCAGATCTGACTTACATATGTTCGCTACATGGCACACAAGCTTTTGTTTCTAGTTGATTTATGTCAGAAATGGTGAACTCGTGCAACTTTGTCGCAGCACGAACAAGACACGAAGGTCGAACGAGAACAATTCGCGACAGTCAACGTGTCTTTGACTCGAAGCACGAATGATTCGTGAATCAATCGCGAATCGTAAACACACCTCTAGGACCGCAAAGCGCAAATTGGACGCAAAACAAAAACTACGAAAAGAAACGAAAAGAACGAAAACACACGAAGAGAAATCTTTCGCGCTGCCAGCTGGCAGCTCAACGGGCTTCATGCCCGGCTGAAACGAATAGCAACGACGGAGACTAACTAACTAGCTGATTAGCGTTAACTAGTCTTGTGATTCTACGTTTAGTTATCTTGTAAACTTTACACAGTAGAGGTATAATCGATCCTCTCTGGATCATAACCAAAAAGAGAAAAAGTGATGAGAATTTTATAGAGATCTGTAAGAAACAGAGAGAGACGTAGCGAATAGAGTAAGAAAGCAAAAATACCATAGCTGTGCATGAAAGTCTGCCAATGAGCAGAACACAGCGAAAGAGCAGAGAGTCAATCCGCCAACGAGCGAGACACTGACGATCTCGCTCTAAAACCAAACTGACAATATAGTCGCTCTATTTCGTGTATCTCTTGGCCTTGTGTTGTGTCTCTTGATTGCTAGAATAAAATATGTTTTGTGATGCGTAGGCGAGTGTCTGGGATCCCGTAAGAGCTTCCGCACGAAAAGAAAATTCAAAGACAGAAAATTGTTCGCGAATCAGAAGAGAGAGGACGAACACGAAACGAAAAAGCTTCCGCGACATGGTATCAGAGCCTACAGGCTATCACTACTGATATCTCAGCAGTGATTCTTCCAGACAACACAATATGGCTACGACAATCCAGACCAAAGTAGCAATCAGTCTTGATGGTGCAAATTACAGAATCTGGAAATTCAAAATCAAAACACTCCTGAAGGGCGAAGGCATCTAGTCGGTGACCGAGCTCTCAGAGGTGCAGCCTCTAGAGGGAGACCCGAGGAGAGCTTAATGGATCAGAAAGGATGAGCGCGCAATGGCGATCATCGTTTCGTCCATGAATGAAGATCAACTCTTGCAGATTGAAGACTGCGAAAGCAGCCATGCAGCGTGGGAAAGATTAAAGCAGAAGTATGAAGTGAGGACTGCAGCTTCAGTCATGCACCTTCACAATCAGCTGCAATCCATACGGTGGGATGGCAACCAGTTAGATCAGCACGTTGAGAAGATCAGAACGATCTTCGCTCAACTCGCTGCATCAGGACAGGAGCACCAGGTCCCAGCACCACAGCAGCTGATGTACTTCATGAAATCTCTACTGACGTCCTATCAGCCGCTGAGAATGCTCATACTAAGTCTACCAGATATGACATTCGACAAAGCAGTCAGTCTTGTCGCTGATGAGAGACTGATGAGAGACGAAGGAGAGGGAAGCAGTGATCAAGAGAAGGCTCTCTTCACGAAAGGAAAGAAGAAGAACAAAAACAAGCCAAGATTCGAGAAGACAAAGTCCTCAAATCAACAACCTTCTTCCTGCGATCACTGCCACAAACCAGGCCATACGGCCAACAAATGCTGGTTCAATCCAGCAATACCTTGCATGCACTGCAAGAAGAAAGGGCATTCTGCATACGACTGCAGATTCAACCCAAAAAGGAAAAACAAAGCTAAAAAGGCAAACGTTGCAGAGTCATCAAAGGATGCTGAAAGAGGTGACAAAGCTTTCACGATACTCGACGAAGCTTTGACAAGCTATTCTGAACACGACTACGATGTAGTCATCGATTCAGGAGCAATATCTCACATAACCTGCAACAAGAAGATCTTGATCACTTTTGCGAACTCGAAAACGACAGAGCAGTGATTCTAGGCGATGGAAGTAGACATGATGTCAAGGCATCGGCTCTCTACAGCTACGAACACTGTCAGGCCAAGCAGAGCTGCCAGGAGCACTCTATGTGCCCTCACTCAGAAAGGATCTGCTATCTGTCTCCAAGATGGCAGATCTAGGCATTCGAGTTTTGTTCGACGGCAACACTTGCCGTATGATCGAGAAGACGACAAACAAGTTGCTGACGGTCGGATGCAGAGAAGGAAATCTCTACCAGGCCAAAATAATCATATTAAATGCTTCAGAAAACGAAGATCAGCTCTGGCATAGAAGAATGTATGATCTGAACATGCGGAGCCTGTATGACATGAGCGGAAAGGACATTGTCACAGGTCTCAAGATTTCAAGGCCAGAGGCTGAGTTCTGCGAAGCTTGTCAGAAAGGCAAGCGACATTGGAATCCATTCACACACGAGGGAAGAAGAGCCAAAGAAGTTCTTGAGCTCGTCCACTCTGATGTGTGTGGACCGATGAAAACAGATTCGCTCTCAGGTTCGAGATATTTTCTAACGTTCATAGGTGATTACAGCCGAACGACCACGATCTACTACTTGAAGAAGAAATCCGAAGTATTTGATTCTTTCAAGAAGTTCGTGGCATTCGCAGAGCGACACACCTCGGAAAAGATACGAATCCTTAGATCTGACAATGGAGGTGAATACAAACGCATAGAATTCTCAAGATTTTGCCAAGAACAGGGGATCGAACACCAGTTCACTCCTGCATACACACCAGAATACAACGGTGTGGCAGAAAGAAAAAACAGAACGCTAATAAGGAGCTAGATGCATGATGGCACAGGCTCAATTGCCAGGTCAATTCTGGGCCGAGGCAATAGCTGTAGCTGTACACCTGCAGAACAGATCTACAACGACAGCGCTGGAGAACAAAACACCATACAAAATGTGGACAGGCAGAAAGCCTGATCTGTTATACGTACGAGTGTTTGGATGTGCAGCATACAAGCACATTCCAAAGGAAAAGAGAAGCAAGCTCGATAACAAATCCGAGCAAACAATCATGGTCGGCTACTCGAACGGAACACGTGTGTACAGACTCTACGATCCAACCACGAAGAAGGTTGTTTTGAGCAAATATGTGAAGTTCGACGAGTCCACATTCCTTGGACTGAAAGACGAAAGAGGCCATGAGATCTTCACACTGCTGCCTATTCAAGAGGGAGATCGAGGACATACATCAAATTAGAATGCAGAGCCCCAGATTCCAGAGCAGCAGGAAGCAGAGGATCGACCCCACGAACAAGAAATGTTCAAGCAGCGACGAAACGAACCTCGAAGGTCAACAAGACAAAGAAGAGCTCCAGACCGCTATTCTGACAATCTTCAATGGAGCGAAGACACGTAGTTCGAGTACTGCAGCTTCACAGAAGAGCCAACAACATACCAAGAAGCTATCCAGAGTCCAAAGGGAGAATTCTGGAAGCAAGCAATGTCAGAGGAGATCGAGTCGATGAGGCAAAACGAGGCATGGACATTAGAGCCACAGCCAGAAAACAGAAAAATAGTCGACTGCAAGTGGGTGTACAAGAAAAAGCTAAAATCAGATGGCACTATTGGCCGCTACAAGGCAAGGCTTGTCGCAAAGGGCTACACGTAGAGATATGGTGTCGACTATTTCGACACATATTCGCCCATGGTGAAGATGACAAGCATAAGGCTACTCCTTGCATACGCCACACAGTACAATCTGGAAATTCACCAGATTGACGTGAAAACAGCCTTTCTCCACGGAGATCTAGAGGAGGAAATCTTCATGAAGCAACCTGAAGGCTATGAAGACCCCGGGAATAGACAATATGTTTGTCGATTGCATAGATGCATCTACGGTCTAAAACAGGCATCACGGGCTTGGTACAAAAAGCTTGATGGTCTTCTGAAGTCTCTAGACTTCAACCCTACTCAACCAGACTGTAATGTCTACATCAAAAGAGTAGGAAAGAATTATGTGTTACTGACCATTTTCGTGGATGATTCGCTGATGATAGGAAATTCCTTGATGCTGATCAAAGACACGAAGAGTCAGATTTCTGAAAGCTACGAAATCACAGATCTTGGAGAAACAACAAAATGCCTAGGGCTGGAGATCAGAAGAGATCGAACAAATGGCTAAATGCACTTGAGTCAGTCAGAATACGCCAGAAAAGTGCTGAAGCAGTACCACATGATGGACTGCAAAGAGAAAGCTACACCAATGATAGCTGGAGCCAAGCTCACGAAATAGGATTGCCCAAAAACAGAAGAGGAAAAACAGAAGATGGCAGGTATACCCTACCAGAACTCACAGTAGAGGTATAAACGATCCTCTCTGGATCATAACCAAAAAGAGAGAAAAAGTGATGAGAATTTTACAAAGATCTGTAAGAAACAGAGAGAGACGTAGCGAATAGAGTAAGAAAGCAAAAATACCATAGCTGTGCATGAAAGTCTGCCAACGAGCAGAACACAACGAAAGAGCAGAGGGTCAATTCGCCAACGAGCGAGACACTGACGATCTCGCTCTAAAACCAAACTGACAATATAGTCGCTCTATTTCGTGTATCTCTTGGCCTTGTGCTATGTCTCTTGATTGCTAGAATAAAATATGTTCTGTGATGTGTAGTCGAGTGTCTGGGATCCCGTAAGAGCTTCCTCACGAAAAGAAAATTCAAAGACAGAAAATTGTTCGCGAATCAGAAGAGAGAGGACGAACACGAAACGAAAAAGCTTCCGCAACAATTTAAACCGATTCAAAAAATGGGGGTTCAGAAACATGCATTACTGATTCAGATTTAGGGTTCTCAAAAAATAAACATTTTGGATATCATTCACAGCAAAATTTGCTTTTTTGTTGGTTTGGGGTTGAGGGTGCATACACTAGAGTTACGCAAATCTTGATTTTTTAAATCCTGAATCCTAAGTTATTCATGACTCATGAGGCTAGAATGTGCTTCAATGCCCAAAACCATCTGCTATAAAGTTTCAAGTGCTTAGTGTTATCATTTACCATACATCTAGACAATAAAAAGCCGAAACTTAGAACCTAAATCCTATTGGTGACTAAACAATCATCATAAAAAGTCCTAACTGCTTAGTACTCACTGTTTAGTAATTACTAACTGCGTTCAACATTTCAGTAAGAGATTCACATTCCAACCTAAATTGAATTAGTCATGGCTGTATATCAAACTGCTTTTTGTATAATGTCAATGTAGTAATTAATGTGGCATGTGGATTTGTAGTTCATAGATACTATTGTCTACACCGTGCATGTCAAATACACAAGGGTTACATAGACGATGGATTGTTGAATTTAGTTTAATCATCATACCATTGTCTACATACCACATCCATGATCTTGATCCATAGAAACCCTCTTTGGACCTCCTTGAGAGCTCTTGTGCTAGAGTCCTTGTCCTTTAAAGTTTTCCCTTCCTTGTCATGGGGCTCCTCATCTTTGAGACCACAAGGGCTTTGACCCTTTCTTTGCTACCTTCTGTGTGCTACACGTGTGACGGTAAGTCACACAAGGATCAGTAACGGTTCTTGTCATTTGAGACTTAGAATTCGATACTTTAAGATTGAAAGTCAACAATACAAGATATAATATTGTAGGAACTTTGAAGAACAACAAAGCTTGATGTTTGGAGGAACGCATATACATCCTCCTCCTATGCTCTTGGTGCCTTGTTGGCCACATAACTTTTGGCCAAATTTACTTGCAAAAATTCATTCTTTACAAGTCACGAGTTGTGACTGAACACAGCTCACAACTTTGGCCATTACAATGTACAACTTGATGACTCGCACCTTGCAAGTGTATGAACTACACAATGACAATCTATGGTAGGAGCTCCCTTTTTTTTTTCCAATTTATGCAAAATCACACTAGCCTATCTAATTGCATAGTGGAGAATTTGTTCCACCTCTTGTGATGAATGAGAGAAAAAATACATTCGATTGTTGAACAATTTTATGAGAGGATTTGAAGTGCAAGCCACCACAATTTGGGAGCAATATCACCAATCACATATTGATGTGGCACAGTCCACAAATAAGCTGAAAGTTGAAATGAGAAACAAAATAGTAGCAAAGCAAACATGTCACCCTACAAGCTACTAGCTAAGAACATATTATGAGCCTACCATCATGTCCTTGGTTAGCCTAGTTGGCCAAGCCTTGACCATGGGAACCAGGGGTACCCCATATATCAGCATTCTCAATCTGGTAATAGCTGATGATATAAGCCTTAATGATTATTCTTTGTCCTAGAGACTAGGATTAGGGTTTTTGGAGGTGGCAGTCTCTGTTTAGGCATAGAAGGTAGGATTCACCTTCAATATCAATGGTGGAGTGGCATGGAACCGTTGTCCTATATAAAGTCCAAAACCCTTTTTGTTCCATTCCTTCAGTGATTGCTATTGTATTGTGGATACTTGTTGCTAGGTAGTGTCCTTGGTCCTTCTAATTGGCTTATACTCACTAGTGATAATTTTAGTACGTGATGCCACACCTAGACCTTGATAAATGGTATTGTGATTCCTACAACTTGGGGGTGAGTGTATGGACTAGGTCTGCATCTCAGTTGCTTGAGTTGGATTGTCTATGCCTAGCTCCTATCATTTACTGTTTATCTAGTTCATTCTTAAGAGTCTTTACAGTGCTATCAGAATGGGAAATATGATCGGCCATCAACAATGGGCTAAAGTGATCATTCAGTGAGCTTGGAAGGATTCGACATTGTTTGAGAGCATGATTTGGCGATAACTTCCTAGAACGAAATTTGAATCACTGATATGCTTTTGATTTTTGGTTTATGTCGCATGCAGGCTTTTCTTTTGTATTCTATTGATATGGATTTTTTTGAACGTCAAATTGCTAGTTCCATCTCTTGTATCACATTTTGAGAATGTTTTAGGTGAACTTGAGACTTTACATAACTATTGTGGTCGAAGCTCGAGTCAAAGGGGACCCTTGATACTTTAGCTGAGGTATGTTTAGATGGACTCTTATTTGAGATTCATCTATAGGGTCTAGGTGCGTATATCATTAGATGCATACTATAACAACAAGGCTGGATTTTGCTCTAGATGAGGGTCATATGCATGGTCGGTATGATTTATTGATTGTGGTGTCACCTATTTAGCATGTTGTCATGCCTATGTGTTCAGAGTAATCACATGTGGTTGTATTTCATAAGGTACTAGTATTTGCCAAGGATTTGGATCATTTTTCAAATGAGGATCATGTGCATGTATTTTCATTTTCATAGCGTACATGTTTCAAGTTGGATAGGGTAGAGTGTGATATGCTATGCATTGAGGTACATATTGGACCACATTCTCCCACTGATTTGCCAGATGAGGTATATCATGTTCCAATTGTTATTGGTGAGATTGGTGCCGATCTATTTTATGCTCCATCAAATAAAGTTTCGAAGAATGAAATCAATGTTGCAGCAGATCACGATCCGCTGCAAAATCGTTCCAGAACGCGTGTTCGGACACGACCCATAACCCAGATTGCAATTTTTTTGTGTGTAAAAAAGACTAATTTTTTTTTTGATACTTTAGTTAGTATGAAATGAACTCGGAAATCATCAATGAATGCATCAGAAGAACAAGGTATTGATAAACTGGAAAGAGGCAAAAATAACATTGCATAGAGGCTAGAGCCATATTGATCCGGTTAATTATAGATAGAGATACTTTTTGCATTGTATAATGTACTTGTATTTTGTTGAGCACGTTGAGTTGACTCACATTTTTGTCACAAGCTCTGAGATGGGTGCTTATGCCTCATAATTGTTGTCGGTTTGCTGTCATTCAATATGGTACCATGTGATTTCATTTCACATAATACAGAAATAGAGATGTTCGATAAAGAATCACTTAATGGCCCAAAATTGGATCGCACTCCTGTTGGAACTCCGAGCAAACTAGGTAAGTGAACTGCTCTTGATAACACCTTTAATCTGATACCCATATTGACAACCCAAAAAAAAAAACAAAAAAATTTGTGTTCCGGGAAACCCTAATGGGATTTCCCAGATTGCGTTCCAGATCATGTTCCGGAACGGACCGTGCAACATTGAATGAAACAATCAACCAACCAGACATTATATTGTCATGGCTCTTTTCTGAGGTTCCTTATGCTACTATTATGCCATGATGGGCTTAGTCACGTAAGTTTTCCAGCCTTTTTAGAGTTGGCCTTTCAGAATTGTAAGAATCAGCAGTGCATGTGGTTCATAAATGGTGTCTTCAGGAAAGAAACGGAAAGAATCAATCTAAATCTTAAATGCCATTTATTTTCAGTAGAATTTAAGGAAAATCTAGACAACAGTGACTGTCTTGCATTCACATAGTTTACTTCCTTGTACTACTAAAATAATGCAAAATTTCTAGTACTCTCCAATGGCCAATCTCAAGTGACAACTCATGAGTGCAGAGAGAACCTGACTAATTATCAGGATTCAAATCCAAATATAACCACAATTCAAAATTGAGTTTGACCATGCTTCAAATTTAAATATAATCATGTAGCATGGTCCATTTAACATTATGAACAAGATTATGAACTCATCTATAACCCCAATCCATTATCCATAATAGAGTCAAATAAATAAGTCATAAAAGACATCTAAATTTCAGTCCTCTCTCTCTCTCTCTCTCTCTCTCTCTCTCTCTCTCTCTCTCTCTGCACAAGGTGGAATGCTATCCAACAACAATGTGGCTGCTGCTCGGATCTCAATCACTGCAGTTGAACCTACACATGATTCTCCTCTTCTACTGCACAGGTCCCAATGGAATCAGCAATGGTTTATTGTAATCATTAGGGAAATCTTCACTTTCTCTCCTCCTATCATGATGCCTTCACAACCTTCACAACAAGGAAAAATAGGCAATAACCTATTTTTGAAGAAAAAGGGGATCTTTTGAAAAAGTGGGGTTTCTTTGAAGCTAGAAACAGACCGAACCTTTTCAGAACTGAGTCATGTTACAAGTTTGTGATTCATTGAAACCTAGGGCTAGGGTTAGTGTGCTTCTTCATTGACCCTACATAAAATTTGATATCACCACCACCTGTTGTCGGAGGTTAGGTTACAATAGTTTTTGCCATGATGCTCATATCCATGCCTTTATTTGACAGTCTTCGAATTTATGGATGGTATGGTCCATTTTTGTTGGATCTTTTTTTGCAACATCCTTCTTCCTGGATGGTTATTGATTCTATTGTTCTTGAGTACTTTGTAGGAGATTCATACAATGACTCCTTGTAGCTACATCACATTAATGTTCATAGATCAATTACCTAAGTTTATTTGTTAAAATTATTTGGATGCCTTTAATTTGGATTGACTGTTGCGGGGTTATTTTCTTTGCAGGTCTTGTCATTCAAATGGGTGGTTATGGTGTACATTGAGAGCATTGCAAGGGTGCGCAAGCTCTCTCTTACAGGGCTCCTTCTCTACAAGCTTTGCCTAATGGATCAATTCTTTGTGCAATGGCCAAAACTCAAAAATAAGTTCCCCAGAGCTCAATATGTGGATCGGTTGATGTGACAGCTGTTACAATTGTTCAATGTTCCATTTGATTCTGTTGCGTTTTTCCTCTGTTAGCTTTTAAACATTGCAGTGATGCTCGTGAGCTACCTGTGCATCAAATGCTAATTGATGAATTTAAGAAATCCGTTAGGTCTCTGTTTGCTTCCAAACATCATAAGTGTTTTGAACTTTTCACTGAACCTTCCTATCTAGGAATACGGATTTTCATATGATTTGTACAAGAGCAAAAAATTTAGATCCATGGACTGAAAGGAGTTGGTTCAACTTTCAGGGGAAAACAGCTGAAAAATATCTCGATTATTTGTTATACCTGCATAATGCCAGTTGGAAATTTCTACAAACAACAGATGGATGAAGGTGTAGCAGAAAGACTTTAAAATTAGGTTGGAAGCGCTTCACAGCTTCAAGGGAAGTTAAAAAGAGCTTTTTTAAGGTCATTATTTTCTATAATTGACAGCAAATAGTTACTAGAGATTTTTATGCTCTTTGCAAGCGTGATGAATATGTATCTAGCTATTAAGACCAGTCAAAGAAAGCTTTACTATTATGAGAATATGCCTTCACTAGCATTAACATAACATTATTGCCTCGTGTTGGTTTTTAAATCAAAAACTTATTAGGGGGTGGCAAATTTCGCTACCTTTAAGATTTCCACAATTTCTAGTATATTAGGAAACTCGAACATCATCAAAAGGTAGTTCACATCAGTAAACCTGATGATAGTTATGATTCCAAGAGAAAACTTTAATATGAGAGAGAGAGAGAGAGAGAGAGAGAGAGAGAGAGAGAGAGAGAAGGCAGGGCCACATGGAGGTAGGAGAGAGTATTCTCTTCTACCTCCGGAGGCTGGCCCTCCTACCTCTGGAGGTTAAAAAAGTCAACCTCTGAAGGCAGGCCAGCCTTTGGAGGCAGCCTCTGCCAGCTGGCAGAAACATGCCCAATCAGATGATGACACATAGGTCAGAGGTAGCACTCTACCTCTGACATGTGGCTTGCCCCCATGTTTCTAGAGGCAACCACTGGTGGCAGCCTCCGTCATGTGGCCCAACTAAGAGACTCACGTTAAAACTAAGGGAGATTGCCATTATAACTTTTTGTGGACTCCAATAAGGGGTGATGAATCGTGAGAACTTTTCTTATTTAGTAATTAGAGGTACCTCTATATACTTTGAAGACTCAAAAGTTTCCATAGCGATTATGGGATCACTTGCTCCCAAGTGCCGAGTGTTGGATGGGCAATTATGGGATTAGCACTTTAATCTATTGGCTTTGGCTCTACTTATTTTGAACTAGCACGTTGAAGTCTAGGAATTATTCTAGTATTTGTGCCTCGGGTGTTCTAATAGTTGATAGTTCATGAACTTGGGTCTTGACAATTCATAGATGACGCAAATCATAAAACACCCCAGATAATGTATATTGTTTGATTTAAAACCATGATGATGATTGTTCTACATGGATGGTCAATGTGTCCTTTGTGCACACATGCACCTAGTGTCTTAAATATTTGATGCAGCTAAACTCACCATTTTGCATTGGCACCCAACATCGTTGTATAAGATGAATTAATTCATATTGCATGCTTGCTCATAGTACTTGTTTTATCAATTATCATCAACTACATACGTCACCCCACCCTCTTGCACACACAACAACGCACTAATAGAAGAGTAGTATAACTTGTTTGTAGAAAAATTATAAGTTCTTGTACCCACCAATATAGAAGAGTAGTATAACTTGATTGTAGAAAAATTATAAGTTCTTGTACCCACCAATATATCAACTTTTTTCATGGTTATTTCTAAATTATTAGATGACTTCTCATCAAGCAACACACAATCAGCATGGACCATTGAAACATCCATTGGCAATGCATTAATATCGCCTTGACTTACATTTTCCAATCTAGGTATCGTGACATTTCTCTTTGACTAATAGTAGTACTCCTTGTGTCCACCAATTTTTTTTCATCCACATTTAAAACATTTTTCAATTAGAGATGGTTTAGAACCCAAATAGTGAGACATTTCACTGTTTGACTTTGACAAGTAGTACCCTTTGTGGCCACAATTTTTTCTCCATCCACATCTTTAAACATTTTTGAATTAGACTTGCTTTGGGATCAATGGATGTGCTAGTGATATATGCCAATTTGCAATCTAATGTTGACATCTATGTGCTTTACCAATTTTGCACATGTAACATGAGGCACCTTGTTTGCTATATCTCCACTCTCTTATTAACTCTCTAACAATGCTGAATTCTCTCGCTGATCACAAAAACACATGCTTAGTGTGAAAATTGTCGACATTTCCTAGCTAGTTTGAGGCCTAAATTGGCAATTTTTGTACATAGTTTTGGATCTAACCTTTCACACGTTTCGAAACAAGGCTAGCTACGTTTATTTTAGTATATATTTCATGTTGAAGAAAGCTCAAACTTCAGGACCTTCGAAATGACACCAAAATCATGTTATTTGGACATATAGGCCAAAATTGGCTATTTTAGGCTACTGGTGCCCTAAAATAGGGTCCTAAGTTTTAGAGAGAGGAGAGAGAGTCATCTCTCTCACCTATATTAGGCTGAAATTCGTGGAGAACAGGTTGGAGAAACTTATTGTATTGTTCAGAGAGATCAATAGATCATTGTCACAGTTTCTTCCTCCATTGAGAGCATTGCTTTGTGTATTGTCTTCAAGCTTTTGTGTATGATCTTAAGAGGTTTCCAAAAGTGTAAGGTTGCTGTTGGGAGCCTTGTTTGCTGCTATTTTTGGTTGCCATCAGTACCTTTTGTTAGTTTCTTTTGCCTCTTGAATGCTTTGTCAAGTTCATGTGTATCAAAGGTAGCATTAGGATGCTTTGCCATTTCTAGCTTTTGTAGCTTGTTGTGCAAAGATCTTAGCCAAGTATTTTGGGAGTTTGGATCCATTCAAGATCCACTTTTTTCACACTTAGAACCTGAACTTACCAATCAAGCAACCTATCACTTTTACTCAAACAACCGAAAATATTAATACTAAAAATAAATCTCGATCATCAACATTTTTACAATGAGTGGAACATGGCAAACAAAAATCAACAAACTAATTCTAAACATTCAGCATTACAACTCCGACTTGTCATTTCGGTTAACTCAAATAAGATCTACTCACTTATCGTGCTTCTTACGAGTGCACTGCTCACAAACTACAGATCTATAATCTCACACTTATGTGGCAGATAGACTCTTACTCTCATTCACAATTCATATCGGTTAACAACAGAATATCACAAGTACTCGGCACACATCTATATGTGAAAAATAATATACAAAACTAATAAGAAGTATTCCAAGGGTTCTTATTCCAATGACAATAGCTTCCTACAAAACTTCGTGCATCAGATGCGCATTCACTCAACAACTCTTCCAATCACTAGTCTAATCATCAACACATCGAATCGACTACCCTTCTCTGGATCGCCCGATCCTGTTCCGCTGTATGATCACTAGTGTATGATCACTAGACTCTTTGAACTCTACACATTCACACACTGCTCATCCTCAACTCTACTCAACAACTCAGTCTCAACTCTCTCTGTAACTTGCTAATGCCCATCTTTCTTCGTCCTCCTCTCTTTTCTATCTCTTCTCTCTTTTACCCGCCATGCAATTTTTTGGCTGTCACTGTCTACAACCGAATATCGTTTTAGCTCTCTACTCTCAGGTCACATCCAACTAGCTCTTATGTACCTAGCCAGTTTGTTCTCAACTCATGGTGTTACACAACAAGATGCCATGATTGAGTCCATAACTTACAAGTCTAGTTACTCTAGATCTCGGATCAACTGTGTCATGTACTTTTAGTACATCAGTGCTTTTTAAGGCAATATAATATCCATTGTGAGCTATTAGCCTTAAGGACAAGGCGGTTCCCTCTTTAGGCCTTTCAAAGTAACTAGTAAGGATAATAGGCCAATAAGGGCCCAATGTAGTTTGAGTTAGAATTAAAGTAGAATCATTGTGCTACTGTATTGTGGGTCCTATCAGTTGGCCTCGCCACGAGGCAAGTCGACGGGACACGCATCCCGCCAACGGCAACTTGGGTCATGCATGGGTTGCCAGAGTGAACAACTATATGTACAGTGTAATTTCATTTTGAGAAATACAGTTGCTATGTGAGCTTGCTGTGGAGAGTGTTTTCTATCTGTGTTACTGTGTAGCATGATCTGTGTTCTTGTGCAAAGCAAATTCTAAGTTGGTATCAGAGCCGTACATGGAGTGTACACAATATAGCATCATCATTAAAGAGAGCTTCGGGAGAACTATCTTCTGAGAGTTTGGGGCTTACGGCGGGTTGAAGACGGAAAGAGAAGCACTGGTGCACAGTTTCTAGTTTATAAAGGCTTGTCCAGCTCAGCAGAGGGATTAGTAACCTGTGCATAGCATTAGACAGGGTAAAACTTAGTGAAAATTTGACAATTTTGAAGCCAGTTAAAAATTGAAACCGGGTTTGGGGTTACGGTTTTCTACACATAACTGGTGATTTCTTCGCTGTTTGTGCACCGTTTTGGATGTCGTAAGGACAAGAAGGAAGCTAATTATATTGTCAACCAGCCATGGAGAGATTTTGAGGTTTATGTCAGATATTTGTCTACAGACAGTTAACTTAGCAAATTTGCGGTAAAAGGTGAAAAAAGCCACTTTGTCAAGTTGAGCTAAAATCACCGTTTCTCCACGGAATTTCATGATTGAACACTCTACAGATTTAATATCAGTAGGGCGACCCTGGTCCAGGCCTCAGATCATGCTCAAATTGATTTAAAAATGAGTTTGATCAAGCAACAGGTAGCTTGGGCAGACGCGGCCGTAGATAGGGAGGTCACGGGTATGTTCACGCGTGGAACCAAGGCAAAACCGTAGTGCTTCGGAGTGGACAGTGGTTGCAAGAGTCTCCATTAGTGCACATAAGTGCTCAGAACCCGTTGGATAGAGAACTTACAAGATCGACGGCTCAGATCGTGCTACCCAGGAGGGATATCCACGATTGGATCAGAATTGACCATTGGATGGAGTCTGAAGGGTTGTTGAAGAGGGCCCTGAAGAAGTGAAGTGCATTTTGGCCTTCAACTTCATTAAAAATTTTCATACTGAAATTGGAGTTGGGTCCCTCCACAAGTGAAGAGTGAAGTTTCTTCAAGGTGAAGAAACAGTTCAAAAACAAAGAAAATCCCTATTTTTGGGTCCTTTGCCCGTTTTGACTCAAATGAAAAGCTATAACCTCCAAACAAAGGGCACCCGGACTGTACCTGCAAGTACGGTACAGAAAAACAGAGTGTTTGCAGTGGAGAAAGTGTTCGGAGTGCGCCAAAAGTGATTTCACCATTCCACTGGGCACGTAATTGGGAGTTGACGACTGAGTGCATTTCGGAAGGCAACGCCGATTTGGCTTTCAAATTGGTGGAAAAGCGACGAGTAGCCTGGTAAGGAAAAAAGTGCAGGTCATTATTTTCAACTTCTGACATCACTGTTGGCCTCGACATACTGTTTTTAGCCTATGGCAGAAGTTTCAAGCAGTTCTGCGATGGCAAACATGGGAGAGTCCATTTTGAGTGAAAGTAGCAAATTGGATGGGATTTCCAACTATGCAGTGTGGAAATTCAAAATGAAAAACATACTGATGGAGAAAGACGTGTGGGAAGTCATCACAGGTGATGAGAGAAGGCCGCCAAATGAAGCGGATATCAAAGTGTTCGACAAAAAGATGAGGAAAGCTTTGACCTTCATTAACTTGTCAGTGAAGGATCACATCATTACCCACATTTGTGATGTTGTTACACCCAGACATGCATGGGATGTGTTAAAGGAGCAGTTTGAGACGTCAAATTCGTCAAGAATCATGTTTCTGAAGTCAAAGCTGAATAGTGCCCGAATGGAGCAAGGAGAGCACATTCGGACGTACATGACCAGAATCAAGACAATGAGGGATGAACTGCATTCTATTGGTGAGCGCATACGTGATGTGGAGCTGGTGCACAATGCATTGTGCGGCATTGCAAAACCTATCAGATGTTTGTGAGTGAAATAGCATCAAGAGAAAGATTGCCAACCTTTGATGAGCTCACAGGAATCTTGATGCAGGAAGAGCAACGGCGAAAAATGGTGAAAGCTAGACATCAAAATACTGACGATCAGGCACTTGCGACATGCCAAAAACAAGGTAAGGGCAAGGGCAAGAAGAAGTCTAAACAGCAATTTGCCAAGGCTCATGAGGATGAGGGATCTTCCAGTAAGACTAAGAAAAAAGTCAAGTGCTTCCATTGTGGTAAAAAGGGCCATTGGAAGAGTGAATGTCGCAAATTCCTGGTAGAACAAAGCAAGGGAAAACCAAAGCAAGCAGGTAACCTTGTCGATGAGGGTGAGATTGAAGACTCTAGCATCTTCATATCTGCATTGTCATCTAATCAAGATGATCAAGCATGGTATATTGACTCGGGAGCCACAAGACACATGACAGGTAACAAGAATTGGTTCAGTAGCTTGAAAGTGTTGGATAATGAAACGTCCGTTTCACAAGCAAATGGTGAGTTGTGCAAGATCAAGGGGATAGGCACCGTTTCAATCCAACTACCTGATGACAAAAGTAGGATGATCAAGGAGGTACTTTACGTACTAGGTTTGAAGAAAAAAATTACTTTCTGTTGGAGTCATTACTAATCAAAAGTTGAAAGTAGAATTTGCCCATGATCGTTGCTTTGTGAAGGATGTGAACCAAAAGTTCAAAGTTATTGCGGATGGAGTAAGGGAGCCCAATACAAAATTGTACAAGTTGAATGCTACAATCAAGGGGCAACATGGACTTGTATCATCCATTCCTCGCAAACTGAGTTGTGGCATAAGAGGCTTAGTCATTTGAACTTGGGAACCCTCAGTTTGATGAGAAAATTGGAGATGGTAACAAGATTGCCTACCATAGAAGATCACTTGAAATCGATGTGCGAACCTTGTGTATATGGGAAGCAGCATCGAGAGAAGTTCAACAAAGGTTTTTGGTTAGAAGCATGTAGTACGACAGTCTATCTTCAAAATCGAAGTCCTACCATTGCCATACCAAAGATAACACCTAAGGAAGCATTCACGAAGAAGAAGCCAAAGGTGAACCACTTGCGAATCTTTGGATGTAAGGCCTTTGTACACGTTCCTAAGGAAGAGAGACGTAAACTTGATGTAAAAGCTATCAAGTGTATATTCCTAGGATATGATGATTGTGTCAAGGGCTATAGATGTTTTGATCCAGTGGAAAACAAAATCCATGTAAGTCGTGATGTTATCTTTGATGAATCCAAGATGTATGAAGACGAGGATGCTGAGAAGATAGATACATCCACTGGAAAAGATGGTATAGTGAGGATACCACCTGATGATGATCCATTCATTGACCTTGCAAGTGATGAAAAAGAGGATACATCTCAAGATACTACTATTCAACCTCAAGAGACAGGTTGGAGAGGTAGGGACAAACCTTTTGGTGCAAGAATGATTGAAATTGCAGGTGACAAACGCAAGGAAAAGGATGTATCGTGGGATACATTTTCACCGGGAAGCCGATCACCTGACAAAAAGCTCCCTAAGTGGTTTGAGAGATTGTTTGAGAGCCGCGACATGGATGACTTTCCAGGATCATCTAGCCAGGGAGAGCTACGAAGATCAACAAGAGAGAAGACACAACCTGAAAGGTATGAAGCAAATTATGCTCTCTAATCTAGCATTATTCAAAGCAAAGAACCTTCGACTTATGGTGAAGCAAAGGATGATGACATTTGGGTCAAGGCCATGGAAGAGGAGATGGAGTCAATTGCTAAGCATAGCACATGGGACTTAGTAGAACCACCAGTTGGCAAGAAACCCATTGGCTGCAAATGGGTATACATGACTAAGTACCATGCAGATGAAAGTATAGCAAAGCACAAGGTAAGATTGGTGATCAAAGGGTATGCACAAAGTAAAGGCATCGACTATGAGGAGACCTTTGCGCCACTATGTAAGTGGAATACTCTACGTCTACTTATTGCTTTAGCTTCACATTTTGGTTGGCCTTTGCATCAGATGGATGTAAAATCTGCTTTTCTAAATGGTGAGTTAGAAGAAGAGGTGTTCATGGATCAACCAGAAGGCTTTGTAGCGAAGGGACAGGAAAATAAAGTATGGCGCTTGAAGAAAGCGCTTTATGGTCTTAAACAGGCACCACGTGCGTGGTATAGCAGGATTGATGCCTACTTTCGTTCAAAGGGAATGGTGAGAACACATTCTGAAACAAATCTATATGTCTTATGCTTTGATGGTATGGTTGCTTTGATTGCTTTTTATGTTGATGACTTGATTATTACGGAAAATAATCAAGAGATGATAGATATGATCAAGAAAGATCTCATGGAACAATTCGAGATGAAAGATCTCAGCCTGATGCATTATTGCCTTGGAGTAGAGGTGTGGTAAAAAGGACACGAAGTGGGTTTAACATAGGTGAAGTATGTCAAAGAGTTACTGCACAAGTTTAGGTTGCAGGATTGCAAACCAGTGAATACTCCTATTGAACCAGGTAAAAAGCTTTCTAAGCTTGATGAGTCACAGTCATTTGATGCTATGTTGTATAGGCAGTTAGTAGGGAGCTTGATTTACCTTACCATGACTAGACCATATATATGCTATGCTGTTGGCATTGTAAGTCAATTTATGGTAGCACCTACGGAAACGCATTGGAAGGCAGCTAAACGTATTTTGCGTTATGTGAAAGGCACTTCAAAGTATGGCTTGATTTACAGGAAGCATGATGGTTTACCTGAGTTGTGTGGCTATGTGGAGGCAGATTGGGGAGGTGACTATGATGATCGTAGATCCACCACAAGGTATGTATTTCAGTTTTGTGGTAGTTGCTTTTCCTGGTCTAGTAAGAAGAAAAGTACAATTGCTCTATCCACCACAGAAGTAGAGTATAAGGCAATGTGTAGTGCAACACAAGAAGCTATATGGTTGAGACAAATCTTGGAAGAAGTTGGCATGAAGCAAAAAAATCCCACGACATTACACAGCGAAAAGAATCCAGTGTTCCATGCGAGAACTAAACACATTGAGATTCAGTATCACTTTATACGTGAGAGGCTGCTGAGTCGTGAAATTCATGTTGTTCATTGTAGCACAGAAGAACAACTGGCTGATATATTCACTAAGACACTTGTTGGAGAAAAGTTTGATAAGTTTAGATCAAAGCTTTTTGTACTTAAATGTTGAATTTTAAGCTATGTATATGACTGTATAAAAAGTAGACTCTACTTTAAGGGAGAGAGTTAAAATTAATGTAGAATCACTGTGCTACTGTACTGTGGTCCTATTAGTTGATTAGGATCAGTTGGCCTCACCACGAGGCAAGTCGATGGGACACGCGTCCCACCAACGGCAACCTGGGTCATGCATGGGTTTCCTGAGTGAACAACTATATGTACAATGTAATTTCATTTTGAGAAATACAGTTGCTATGTGAGCTTGCTATGGAGAGTGTTTTCTGTCTGTGTTACTGTGTCATGGTCTGTGTTCCTGTGCAAAGCAAATTCTAAGTGTTTGAATAATACTTAAAAGGGCTAACTATCTCTCAAGATAGTTAAGTTAAGTTACATAAGAGCATTGTCTATAACTAGACAAGAGACATCATCTTGTGGATCTTTTGGCTCATTTGCAAGTGAGAGCTTCTTGCTTCCTCCTTGTGAATATGAGCCATAGGGATCTCCATTGCTAGATCTCATGTGCCCTATCCACATGAATCAATGCTCATGTACATATCTTGTACTCTTCTTTCCATTGCTAATGTGATTCTATGGTGTTCTCCATGTTTCTAGCTTTCTATGGATATGCTATCATGATGGTCTTGTACTTTTCTTGCTAATAGCTTTACTTCTTTTGTAAGTGCTATTAGTTTGGGATTTGGCACATGACATTTCTTGGTATCAGAGCATAGATCCATGATTCATGATGATTCTATGCCCTGATGGCCTCTCCAGGTGGTGGCACTACAGCAATGTCTCCGGGTCTCACTTGGGCTAGCTCAACTGTTGTGGTCGTCAACCGGTGATGCTCACTAGAGGCTTTGTGTCTTGTTGCTTGAGCTAGTCTTGTAGCTACAGGAAGCCTTGGATCTGTTGTTGAATCACCCCTTGTAGTTTCTAGCTCCTTAAAGAAGGATGTCTCGGCATGGGATTCAAGGGCTTGATTCGCAGTCTTCGACATGTTGACATCTTTGAACAGAGGGAATTGGGAAGGGCATAATGTGAGGGTGGGAGCAGGTAGCAGGGACTGAGGTGGTAGTGGTTACTGTATCAGAAAGGGCAGGTATTGTGAGAAGGAGAATGGAGACAACAATGGATTGAGTTAGGGGTCTGCTCAATGGATTTAGCTCCTCTTTGATATGTACGTCCCCTGTAGAAAAAATTTCATCAAAGCTTTCTAACACAACATTAGTATCAAAGTAATCAAGTCGATCAACATCGATAATAATGGTGCGAGTGTGAGAGGCTGACAACGGTTCGATTGATTCCATTGTCGGATTTACCTCTGGTACCTTCTCCTCGGCTGATGTTGTTGCTGTGTGCCCTTCTCCTACTGCATTATCAACTTGCACCTGACAATCTTCTATCGTGGTTGCTTCTGTTTGTTCCTCTCCTGCTTGGTGCTTTCCCTCGTCTATTGTGGGTCCATGGCTTGGCTATCAACTGCAACTGTATCATCGACTGTAGTGCTTTGGATGTAGAAGCCAGTGGCTTGCGAGTGTGACTTGGATGAGCTTTGATCATCCTTTGTGCTACTCGGAGATGCCGTTGTCGGGGGCCATTGAAGTAAGAAGTTAAAATTCAAGAAAATGCCCAAACGAGCCAAGTAATAGGTAGAAAACAAATATTGTAACTATTGGATAATCATATCGGATTAATAGAGCTCTAATAGAAATAGATGCTCTGATACCATGTAGGATTTTGGTGGATTCAAAGATGAGCGACTAATATTGGAATAGTAGAAATCTGATAGAAACAAACTCTGTAATATCAAGTCGGAGATCAGTGAAAATGTGGTGTAGTGGAAGTGGTACATGTGGTGTTGTAGTGGATCAGTAATGCAACAGTAACCAGTAAAGCAAGTTCAAGATGGATCAAATAAGTACAATGTGCAATAGAACAAGGTAGTAGTGTAGACACAAAAATGCACTCTGATAACAATCAAAACTGAATACAAGAGCTTGAAGTTGGCACTTAAATCAGTGGGCGCTAATCAGTCTTCAGCTGAGTTTGTTGATGACTACTCAAAAACTTGAAAACTGAACTTGACTATTTACAGCAGAATGCCTACAGGATGATAACCTAATCAGAGTGCTGACTCTAGTAGATCTTCCTTGATGATTGGAAGTCAGATGATCAGTACATTGAAAGCTTACATTGACCTACTTAATTAACTACATTTGTCCTGCAGTAGATAGTCGTCGTTTTTGCTAGAGAGTTTTGTACAGAAGTAGGCGGACTGTCAACGTCGCGATGTGGGTCGGATTTCCGAGTTGACAGTACAAAGGGTCAAAATTTATACACTAGGCCGAATTTATACGAAGGGTCAGATTTATACAAGTCGGATTTATTAGACCCGAAGGGTCGAAGACACCCGGATAAATTAGACCCGAGCGATCCAATCTGATCCAGGGTCAAAGACGCTCGATAAATTAGACCCGATATGATCCAATCCAGAGTCGAAGACATCCAGATATTTTTTGCCTCAATTTGATCTAATTTGGGGTTGAAAAATCTCTCTTTGATGGGATTAACATTGGGTCGGATAAATTAGACCCGATCTAATCCGATCCAGGGTCGAAGACGTCCGAATATTTTCTGTCTCGATTCGATCCGATCTGGGATTGGAAAATCTCTCTTTGATGGGATTAACATTGGGTCGAAAAATAGGCATGGGTCAAAAAATTCGATCATGATTTTTCCGATCTTTTGTACAAAAGTTCGAGTCTTTTTACTTCTTTCTTTTTGTTATTTTCAAGAATAGATATAAACAAGAATTTTCCAGGATGCTCATTACCTAATGGAATTGGGCTTGAGCATGGAATTCCAACACTCCCCCTTAATGTGGATTGTGGAAAGATTCGATCTTCAGATTTAGCTGATTGTTAAATCTAAGATAGTGCTCCTTGGTGAAGTAATCTGTTGCCATAGACTCTGTCCTGCAATAAACCAAAGAAATTACCCTTGTGCTTGGGTTGTCACAATAGATGGACATTGAATGTGATTGAAAAAATTCGATATCTGCAAGCAAGTTTATCAGCCATATTGCATCCTTGGTAGCATTTGAGACAGCTGAAAAACCCGATTCTGTGGATGATAATGCTATTGAGGACTGTTTTTGGCTGCGAGAAATTGGGCCTTGATTGTATGGAAATACAGATCTAGAAGTCGATATTTTAGTGCTGAAGTCTTCTGCATTTGTTGGAGATAAATACTCCCCCTGCATCAGAACGTAGAGCTTTGATTCTTCTCTGGGTCGATTTTTATGATGATGCTTTGAACTGCATGAAGAACTTGAGAGTATCGGATTTGTCCTTCAAGACTCTATGTTGCAATCCTCCGATAGAAGTCATCAATAATAGTCAACAAATAACAGATCTCTCGATGGAAAGAGTCTGCATAGGACCACAAATGTCCATGTGTACAAGATCTAGCAAATTTCTAGAAGTACATTCTGGATCTGAAATGATTGAACTTCTAACATGCTTGTTGGAAATACAGATTTTACATGGGGTATCGGATTTGCTAATGGAAGGTAAATCTTGTACTAAGTTTTGTTTTAACATTTGCTAAATACAACTAAAATTTAACTGGCCTAATCTATGATGCCATAACATATTATTTGAATCAAAAGTAATAGTAAAAAGAGCTTGACTACTTGTAGAATAGGAGTGACTGAGTTTGTACAAATTGCCACACCTATACTAAAAGCAAAAACTTTCCTAGGTTCATCAAGAATAGTGCAGTCTTGTCTATCGAATTCGACCCTCTGACCTAAATCTATGATTCTGCCAACTGAGAGCAGGTTTTTGGTTAAATTTGGAATGTGAAAAACATTGGACAAAAACATTCGTCACCTTTTTGGAATTTGATCCTGACTGTTCCTTCACCTTCAATGAAATGAGTTGAGTTGTCTCCAAGTTGCACAATTCTAGAATGGGTGTATGACTTGTAGTCATGGAAACAATCTCGATGGTGAGTCATGTGTCATGTTGCACTTGAGTCCAAATGCCAGGAATCGATATCCTGTTGTTCTTCGAATTTGGTCAAAAATGCAGCTTCATTTTCCTCTTCATGCTGAATCGAGTAACTGGTTGAGGCAACATTTGCTTGTTGTTGGGACTGCATCTTCTTTTCATTGTTGTACTTGAGTGTTCTGCAGTCCTTGATGAGATAATCAGTCCTCTTACAGTATTTGTAGAACAGGTTCTGCTTTGGCTGGAATGATGAAGAAGAATTCGAATTCAACCTTGAGCCAGAATTCGACCTTGAGTAAAAATTTGACCCAGACTACAAGTTGCTCTTTTTGCCAGAAAAATCTAACTTTGGAGATCTCTTCTGATTTTTCTGACTTTTGTTTGTGTATAGAGTGTGAGGATCCGATTTTGAGTCTGAGGAGGATGCATTTCTTTTGATTACCTCTTGTAGCAGCATTGAAATAACTCTTGATAGAGTAAGTTGCTACTGAATTGAAATGGCCATGACCCAAGTTTCATAGGCTTCAGGGAGACTTGATAAAAGAGTCATTACTACATCTAAATCCTCAATGTTCGATCCTATTGCAGTCATTTGCTCCATGAAATTTTTGAATGTGTTGAGATGGCTGGAAATGGTGTTTGCATCAAACATTCTGAGTTTGAAGAATTTCTTCCTCAGATGTAATTTGGAAGTGACATCTTTGATGTCATAGAGAGTTGCTAGAATGTCCCAAACATCCTTAGCAGTCTGTGCAAATCGGATATGACTGATTTGGGAGTCTCTGATATTCAGAGTGATTAAGACACAAGCCTTGCCATCTTGTTGTCTCCATTTGGTGATGCTAGTTGCATCAGCCTCTGGCTTGATTTTGGTACCATCAACTATGTCCCACAGTTCCTTGGCTAGTAAAACGACCTTCATCTTGAACTTCCAGAGATGGTAGTTCTCTCCATCAAGCTTGCCAATCAGAGAAGAACTAGAAGTAGAATCCATTCTAGTGTACTAGTGATATCATTGCTAGAAACAACAATAACGGAATATTGTTGGCTGCGCACTTGCTGAGATGAAGTCTTGGTAGAAACAAGACTGAATCCGCAATGAAAATGCAAATTACTAAGTCACCTGCTCTGATATCATGTTGAAAAATCAGAGAAATCAAGATGATATCGAATTAATAGAGCTCTGATAAAAACAGATGCTCTAATACCATGTAGGATTTCGATGGATTCAGAGATGAGCGACTGATATTGGAATAGTAGAGATCTGATAGAAACAGACTCTCTGATATCAAGTCGGAGATCAATGAAAATGGTGCAAGTGGTGTTGTAGTGGATCAAAAGTGTAGTAGCTACTAGCAAAGCAAGTTCAAGATGGATCGAATAACTACAATACGCAATAGAACAAGGTAGTAGTGTAGACACAAAAATGCACTCTGATAGTAATCAAAACTGAGTACAAGAGCTTGAAGCTAGCGTAAATCAGTGGGCACAAATTAGTCTTCAGTTTAGTTCATTGATGACTACTCAAAAACTTGAAAACTGAACTTGACTATTTACAACATAATGCCTGCAAGATGATAACTTGATCAGAGCGCTGACTCCAGTAGATCTTCCTTGATGATTGGAAGTCAGATGATTAGTACATTGAAAGCTTACATTGACCTACTTAATTAACTACATTTGTCCTGCAGTAGGTAGCCGTCATTTTTGCAAGAGAGTTGTGTATAGAAGTAGGCGGACTGTCAACGTCGTGACGTGGGTCGGATTTCCGAGTTGACAGTACAAAGGGTCGGAATTTTATAAAGGGTCAAAATCTATACACTGGGTCGGATTTATTAGACCTAGTTTGATCTGAATCCAGGGTCTATGCAATTTTCTTACAGGGATTATTTATCAATTCAAATTACATAACAAAATCACATTTACCTACACAAGCATCTCATTTTTTTCCTCCCTTAGAGTTTTTTTTTGGTCACCCAAAAATTTCATCAACGAAGGCACCGAAAACTCCTTTGACAGGTTACCACCCTTTTGACTAAACTAGCTTAAGTATTACTTAGTTAAAGTTGCGTGAACCTAATGGAAAGTCCTTAAAATTTGGATCTGGGTACTCTTTTACGATATTCAATACACTTATTTCTTATCGAATATAGAGCTACCACCAAATATTATGTCCTTTATTCCATTTATTGGGCTATTTTTAAAATAATTTTCACAATTTTGTAAAATCGGCATCTAAAACCCGGATATTAATATTAAAATCGGCACAAAGTTGCCTATAGTTAGGGGTTCCAGCCCGTCCAAAATGTGGCTAGAGAGAATTTTGAGGCCTTAGAATTGGCCCATAAAATATTTTACGGCCTTAAAATTGGCCCGCTTATGCGAATTGTAATAGCCGATGATGTCGTGCAAATTTTTAAATGTCCTCTGACTTTTTACTAATATAAAACTGAAGTATTGTGTTTCTGGTTGCTGCTCAGTAGGAAGAGGGGGCTCAGTCACCACAATTGCGGAATGGCGAGACAAAAAATCCAAAAGCAAGCAAAAAGGTGTTAGAATTTAGCAATTTTCACATGATCAACTGTTCTTTTGATGAGAACCTTTGAGGACGTTTCTAGGAGATGAAGGTCGGATAGAGCCAACTCGACAGGCATAGCTATTGCTGCTGATCGCGGTCTAATTCTCTTCCAAGCCCCAAATCATTTCTGACGATCTGTTGAAAAGATTAAACTTGTAAACAACAAATAATGTTGTATAAAGCAACAATGGAAAGTTATCTACTGCTAGCATGCATTCCAATATTGCAGATCATACACATTACAGAACGAAGTATTGCTGAAATCGCTTCTATTGTCAGAAGAATTTACAATGTTTTTTTTTAGCTGTTTGTTTCTCAGATCAGCGCGTTGGTGCAAGAGAGGTGTTCTCTCTCACGAGTACTACTGCTAATCTGTAAATTCACTCTCGAGTTATATCAAACTCTTACAGTTCTGTTTGTTCTATATCCGTGACTGTATCAGTCTGTATGTGCGATCATTCTTTTTGTAACTTTTGTTGATTCTTTGATCAATCCAGGGAACTGATTAAGTTAAAACTCTAATCAAAAGAAATGTATTAGGCTTAATCAAAACTGACTCTAATTTTCCGTCATTGTCTTTCGTGCATGAGCCACTTTTTGTCCGTTAGACTGTGCCTTCACGTTGCAGACCTTCGCATTTTAGAAAGAGACACCTTCGCATTTTTTGGAAGACATTTGGAGACTGTCGCATTTTTACTGAAGGGTGAAGAGCCCAAAAGTAGACCTGAAAATATTTCTAAGACATTTACAAGTTAGTGTCACAATTTTTCGAAATGCAAAAAATGCCACAGTGTCGGGACAGTTGGCCAGAATTATTTTTTAAGTGTCTTAACTTAGTGATACATTTTACTCATGACCAAAAAATTGCGAATTGTGCAACGAAACAATTCAAAATGCAGACTGTGCGAAACATAGTTTAAAAAAATACAGCAGTCAGGAATGACAGCAAGAAAAAACTAAGAAAAATGCTAAGGCTTTGAAAGATAGAAACTCTTTGTTTCTACAACTCCCTCTCAAAGCTGGTATTTTTTTTATTCCTAGGCTTGCACGCTACTTCTCAGAAATTGTCTTGTCAAGAGGCTTTGTGAAAATATCAGCCACTATTAGTTTCGTTGGAATAAACTCGATCTGCAGCCTGTTTTTCTCAACCAGATCCCTTATCAGATGATATCTGATAGCAATGTGTTTCGTCCTGGAATGAAATACTCTCCCAGTCCATCAAGGAACTGCTTGAGCCATGTAAGCTCATTCGCCATCTTGGTTGCTACAACATACTCTGCTTCACAAGATGATTGCATAGTTATGGTCTGTTTCTTGTTGATCCATACCACAATTGCACCTGTTGCTATTGTGCATCCTCATGAGATGCTCTTGTAGTCATCTTTCAGGGACGCCCAGCTTGCATCGTTGTAGGATTTGATCTGGAATCCTCCATGCTGAGAGAAACACAGTCCATAACTCTTCGTCTATTGAAGGTATCTCTTGGCTATCTTCCAATGCGTAGGGCCTAGATTGATATTGAATTGGCTCATTCTGAAAATTGCGTAGGCAATGTCTGGGCACGTATTATCTGTCAGGTACATAAGTGATCCGATCAACCTCCTATAGGGCACATTCTGCATGGCTTCCTGCTCTTTTGCATTCTGCGGGCAGTCCTGCTTCGTCAGAATCATTCCAGCTACCATCGACATATTAGTTCTCTTGCAGTCTGTCATCTGAAAATCATCAATGATTTTCTGGATGTATCTTGACTAGTGAAGATACAATTTCCCTTTGTGAAGATCTTTGTCAATATGCAATCCTAGGTAGCATCCTGTTTTCCCTAAGTCTGATATGCTAAAAAATATCCTGCTTCACCTGAGCAATCAAGTTGTCGCTTCTGGACAAAATCAAAGTGTCATCAATGTAGACAACAATGATTATGATTTCTCCATCTATGACCTTTGTATAGACATTGTAGTCAGTCATCAATGGTTGAAATCCTAAGGATCTGAGGGTGTGATCAAAGCAAATGTTACAGAATCATCCAAGAATGCAGATAAAGGTGATGAAGCATTCACAATACTCGATGAAGCTTCAACAAGCTACACTGAACAAGACTACAATGTAGTCATTGATTCAGGAGCAACATCACACATCACCTGCAACAAAAAAATCTTGATCGACTTCAGAGAACTCAAAGGTGATGGGAGCTGACACGATGTCAAGGGCATCGGGACTCTACAACTGCGAACACTGTCAGCTCAAGCAGAGCTGCCAGGAGTACTCTACGTACCTTCACTAAGAAAAGACTTGCTATCAGTCTCCAAGATGGCAGATCTTGAAATTCGAATTTTGTTCGATGGCAATACATGCCGAATGATCGAGAAAACAACAAACTAATTGTTGACAGTTGGATGCAGAAAAGGAAATCTCTACCAAGACAAGATAATTAGCAGTTCTGATAGCATACTAAATGCATCAGAAAATGAAAATCAGCTCTGGCACAGAAGAATGTATCATCTGAACATGAGGAGCTTGTATGACATGTGCAAGAAAGACATAGTCACAGGTCTAAAGGTATCCAGACCCAATACTGAGTTCTATGAAGCCTGTCAGAAAGGCAAATAGCATCGGAATCCATTCACACATGAGGGAAGAAGAGCCAAAGAAGTTCTTGAGCTCGTCCACTCAGATGTCTGTGGACCAATGAAAGTTGATTCGCCCTCAAGATCGAGGTATTTCTTGACGTTCATTGATGACTACAGCCGGATGACAACGATCTACTACCTAAAGAAAAAATATGAAGTGTTTGACTCTTTCAAGAAGTTCGTGGCATTTGCAAAAAGACACACCTCAAAGAAGATTCAAATCATTAGACCTGATAATGGAGGTGAGTACAAGAGCACAAAATTTTCTAAATTTTGCCAAGAACAGGGGATAGAGCATCAATTCACTCCTGCATATGCACCCGAATATCATGGTATCGCAGAAAGAAAAAACAGGATGCTAGTCAAAGGAGCCCGATGCATGATGGCACAGGCTCGATTGCCAAGTCAATTTTGGACTGAGGCAATAGCTGCAGCAGTGCAGAACAGATCAACAATGATATCTCTAGAAAACAAGACACCGTACAAAATGTGGATAGGTAGAAAGCCTCATCTATCATTAGTGTGTGTGTTTGGATGTGCAGCATACAAGCACATTCCAAAAGAAAGAAGAAACAAGCTCGATGATAAATTAGAACAAACAATCACGGTCGGGTACTCGAATGGATCACAAGTGTACAGACTCTACAATCCAACCACAAAGAAGGTTGTTTCGAGTAGAGATGTGAAGTTCGATGAGTCCACATTCCCTGGACTGAAGGATGAAAAAGGCCATGAAATCTTCACACTGTTGCCAATTCAAGAGGGAGATCGAGGACAGACGTCAAATCAGAATGTTGAGTCCTAGACTCCAGAGCAGCAAGAAGCAAAAGATCAACCCCACGAAGCAGAAACATTTGAGCAGCGACGAAACGAACCCAGAAGACAACAAGACAAAGAAGACCTCCAAATTGATACGTTGACAATCTTCAGTGGAGTGAAGACATAAAATTCGAGTACTGAAGCTTCACTGAAGAGCCAACTACATATCTAGAAGTTGTCCAGAGTCCAAAGGGAGAATCCTGGAAGTAGGCAATGTCAGAGGAGATTGAATCAATGAGGCGAAACAAGGCATGGACACTAGAGCCACTGCCCGAAAATAAAAAGATCATCGAATGCAAATGGGTATATAAAAATAAAATAAAATCAGATGGCACTATTGGACATTACAAAGCAAGGCTTGTTGCAAAGGGCTACACACAAAGGTACGGAGTCGACTATTTCGACACGTATTCGCCAATGGTCAAGATAACAAGCATTTGACTGCTCCTTGCATATGCTACACAACACAATTTGAAAATTCACCAGATTGATGTAAAGATAGCCTTTCTCCACAAAGATCTAGAAGAAGAAATCTTCATGAAGCATCCTAAAGGATTTGAAGACCCCGACAATCGACAATATGTCTGTTGGTTACAGAGATGCATTTATGGTCTGAAGCAGGCATCACGAGCTTGGTACAAGAAGTTCGACAGTCTTCTGAAGTCTCTAGACTTCAATCCCACACAACCAGACTATAATGTCTATATAAAGAGAGTAGAAAAAGATATTGTGATTTTGACTATTTTCGTGGATGATTCTCTTATGATAGAAAACTCCTTGATCCTAATCAAGGACGCGAAGAGTCAGATTTCTAAAAATTATGAAATGACAGATCTGGGAGAAGCAACGAAATGCCTTGGGATGAAGATCAGAAGAGATTGAATAAAAGATGAAATACATTTGAGTCATTCAAAATACACCAAAAAAGTGTTGAATCAGTATCGAATGATGGACTGCAAAGAAAAAGCCACACCAATGATAGCTGGAGCAAAATTGATAAAGCAGGATTACCCGAAAGTAGAGGAAAAAAACAAAAGATGGAAGGTACACCCTACCAAAATTTGATCGGTAGTTTGACGTACCTTACAATTTGTACCATATCCGATTTGGATTTTTTTGTCTATGCTTTAAGCCAATCCTTTCCAATCTTGGCATGGTGCATTGGCAAATGGCAAAATGAATCCTACAATATCTGAAGGGTACCCAAACCATGGGATTAACCTACAAAGCATACAATGAAAGAGAAGGATTCAAGCTGCACCACTACAGTAATGCAAGCTGGGTGAGCTGCACTGGGTGAGCTGCAAAGATGACAGCAAGTCCGTGACAGGAGGATGTTTAATGGCGTGCGAAGCATCAATCAGTTGGATATGCAAAAAGTAATCCTTGGTAGCTCAACCCTCATGCGAAGCTGAATATGTCACAACTTCAAAGGTGGCGAACGAGGTAGTTTGGTTATAGATGATCTTGGAGGCAATTGGCATACCACAAGGAGAACCATGCACAATGATGATGGATTCTCAAAGTGTCATATATCTGTCCAAAGATCTTGTCTTCCATTCAAAGACAAAACATATGTGAAAATTGTCAACATTTCCTTGTCTAGTTTTAGGCCAAAATTGCTAAAAATGGCACATAGTTTAGGATCTGACTTTTCACACGTGTGAAACAGGTCTAGATATTTTTAGTAAGTGTATTTTTTCAGTATGAAGAAGTGTCAAACTTCAAGACTTTCGAAATGAGTCCATTTTCATGTATTTTGGACATATATGCCAATTTTACCTATATAGGGCATATTTTAGGTAAGGAGGGTCTAGAGAGAGGAGAGAGAGTCATCTCTCTCAGCTATATATAGCAGGTAGGCCGTGGAGAAACAGGTTGGAGCAGATCCATTGTATTCATTTGCTTAATGAGAGATTTTTCTATTGGGTTCTCCTTCCATTGTTGGCATTGTGTAGTGATTGAGTTCAAGCTTTGTGTGTATGATCTTAGGTGCTTTCCAAAAGTGATAGGCTGATGTATTATGGACTGTATAATGCTATTTTGGGCCGCACTTGATGTTTATGGAAGTTTCCATTTGTGATAAATGCTTTTTGATCAAGTTCTTTGCATTCTAGGTAGCATAGAATGTGTTGCCAATTCCTAGCTTATGTAGTTTGGAGTGCAAGCATTCAAGCCAATGATCTTGGAGTTTAGATCCACTTAGGATCTGTATTTTTCACATGGTATCAGAGCTGGTTGGCTTCTATTTACAGTAAGTATTCCATTTTTGGTGATATTTGGATGTTTGATCAAGTTCTAGCATGATTTTGCATTGCTTTGTTGATCAAATCTTACTAACCTTTGTTTTGTGAGTTGAACTTGTGGATCAAAAGCATATTTCAGGTCTATTGAAGATCAGAGGCTGAAAAGAAACTATTTTGGATCAGATCATAACACCTAATCATTTGTGATTGTGAGGCTTGTGCATATTCAATACTAACAATGTTCTTTTCAATCCTATTGTTGACAATCTCCATTCTTGGATGAACACTCTCCTTAAGTGGATGAAACTTCTCCTTAAGTGGATGACAAATGCTCTTTTGAGTGAGTTGTAATTCTCCTAAAGGCTGAGCAAAGCTCCCATTTGGATGAAAGATCCCCTTTTTTGGGTGAACATATTGTAAGCTCCATTGTGAAGAGCATATTGTAAAGATTGTCATCAATTTTGGCATAAATTTTGGTGTACTTTGTTGAGCATGTAAGTAACTCTCCTTATGTAATTTGATTGGAGCATTTGCTGGAAGGTGTTAACCATTATGCAAGTGTGTTTTCAGGTTCTTAACAGGTTGAGGAACATTCTCATGTGAAGTGATCTTAGATCTACATCTAAACACCAAGATTTGACAAGATAGTGAAGCTAGTCTTGTGATTCACTAAGTGTGCTCATTCATTCACCTCTAAATCTTGTATTTATCACTTGCTGGAGTTTATAAACTTTTAGAAGTGTGGTTTACATGTGGTTTTACAGGTTGAATCAATATCTTAGTGTGTTGATCATATGTTGATCAAGTTTGTTCATTACTAGGTAATCTTGGCATCCTAGTTTTGGGTATTTTCTAAGAATGCAAGTAACTCTTCACACCATAACTTGATTTGGTCACTTGCTGGAAAGTTTGAGAGCTTAAGCAAGAGTGTGTTCAGGTTGGTTTGAGTTTGTAATCCATTCTTAGTGTGTGCAAAGTGTTGCATGTGTTTTCAATCTTCCTTTCTATGCTTGAAAGCCAAATAGTTTCAAGATAGAGGTCATTTAGGGTTCTAAATCTTTTAAGATCTTCTCCTTCTTCATTTATTGAGAGAAAGGAGAGTGCTAGGTGCATTAGAACAGAGCCTAAGGACACAAGAAGATTTTAGCATCATGACATCCAATGGTGGAATCATGTTGGAAGCTAAAGAGAGGTTAAACTCTACAAACTATTCAACTTGGAAAGTGAGGATGGAGTCTTTACTAGAGTTGAATGAGCTAATGGATATAGTTGTGGGAATTGAAGAAAGACCTCTAATTCTTCAAGAGCAACTAAATTTTGATAGAAGGGCTAAAAGAGCCTTACATATCATAAAGATGAATGTTACCAATGAACTTCTTAAAGAAGTTGGTAAATGTACTTCTTCAAGTGAAGCATGGAATGCTTTGAAGAAGATCTATGAGTCCAAATCCACATCTAGGGTTCTCACCCTAAGAAGGCAAATCTTCCAAAGTTGTCAAAGAGAGGGAGAGAGTGCACATTCATTTGTCTTGAAGGTTAAATCCTTGAATGATGATCTAGCATGCATAGATGAAA